>JACXGI010003631.1:0-32758 GCA_016801175.1 Esox masquinongy | reverse complement strand
CACAAGACCACTGATAATCTCCCTCGATCCGGGGCTCCACGCAAGATCTCACCCGTGGGGTCAAAATGATCACAAGAACGGTGAGCAAAAATCCCAGAACCACACAGGGGACCTAGTGAATGACCTGCAGAGAGCTGGGACCAAAGTAACAAAGGCTACCATCAGTAACACACTATGCCACCAGGGACTTAAATCTTGCAGTGCCAGACGTGTCCCCCTGCTTAAGCCAGTACATGTCCAGGCCCGTCTGAGGTTTGCTAGAGAGCATTTGGATGATCCAGAAGAGGATTGGGAGAATGTCATATGGTCAGATGAAACCAAAATAGAACTTTTTGGTAAAAACTCAACTTGTTGTGTTTGGAGGAGAAAGAATGCTGAGTTGCATCCAAAGAACACCATACCTACTGTGAAGCATGGGGGTGGAAACATCATGCTTTGGGGCTGTTTTTCTGCAAAGGGACCAGGACGACTGATCCGTGTAAAGGAAAGAATGAATGGGGCCATGTATTGTGAGATTTTGAGTGAAAACCTATTTCCATCAGCAAGGGCATTGAAGATGAAACGTGGCCGGGTCTTTCAGCATGACAATGATCCCAAACACACCGCCCGGGCAACGAAGGAGTGGCTTCATAAGAAGCATATCAAGGTCCTGGAGTGGCCTAGCCAGTCACCAGATTTCAACCCCATAGAAAATCTTTGGAGGGAGTTGAAAGTCCGTGTTGCCCAGCGACAGCCCCAAAACATCACTGCTCTAGAGGAGATCTTCATGGAGGAATGGGCCAAAATACCAGCAACAGTGCGTGAAAACCTTGTGAAGACTTACAGAAAACGTTTGACTTCTGTCATTGCCAACAAAGGGTATATAACAAAGTATTGAGATTAACTTTTGTTATTGACCAAATACTTATTTTCCACAATAATTTACCAATAAATTCATTAAAAATCCTACAATGTGATTTTCTGGATTTTTTTTTCTCATTTTGTCTCTCATAGTTGAAGTGTACCTATGATGAAAATCTCATCTTTTTAAGTGGGAGAACTTGCACAATTGGTGGCTGACTAAATACTTTTTTGCCCCACTGTATAGGTGACGATAATGGACTTTTACGTCAAGTGAAAAGACGAGAGAATCGTGTAGCCAGCGAAGTGTTTGACTATCCTGAAGAAATCCTAAGACATAATTCGAAAATCCACCAGAAATAGTCGCAATATAACAGTAAACTAGTGATGGCCGTTCTTCTAGCAGCAGGATATTATGCTAGCAGCGCTAACTCAGATTTTCTTTTTCAAAATAAAAGCGATCATTGAACTATATAAGGCGACATAGTTAACAATCTAGTCTGTCAATCTAGTCTGTCATTTTGTTTAATGTCCATTCCAATGTTGTTCTATGTCTGTTGTTTTTTTTGCATACTAGATTGTTAACTATACGCCTTATACATTTCAATTATGGCTTTTATTGTGATAATGAAAATCTGAGTGCTGCCAGCATAATATCCTGCTGCTAAAGTAACGCTAATGAAGCCTTGTTTGGCCATCACTACGGTAAACAGTTTCATTTTAGGCTTCCCGTAGCTACAGAAGGTTGTAGCCAGCAAAGTTTTTGTCTATTCTGAACAAATCCTCTTTTACCACTGGCCATTTTAACAGCTAATTAGCCATTTGTGAATGACATTATCTATCAATATAGGTGACGATAACTGACTTTTGTCAAGTGAAAAGACGAGAGAATCGTGTAGGCAGCGAAGTGTTTGTCTATCCTGAACAAATCCTAATATCCAAAAGAACTGTTTTATTTTAGGCTTCCTATTACGTAGCTACATAAGGTTATAGCCAGCAAAGTTTTTGTCTGTCCTGAACCTCAGGCATAATGTGTTTAGAGTGTTACGGGAGTCAAACGTGGGACCTGTTGTTCCGTAGCACGCATCTCTAACCACTATGCTATTTAACAAGGAGTAGTCAGTCAGTCAGTCAGGGATGGACGGACGGACTCACTCACTCAGTAAGAGACATTCTAGGCCGGCTCCGCTTACACTGAGCAAAAATATAGGAAAAGAATAAAATATATACAAATGTGGGGGAGCTCTCTGTCTAGGTTTCATCATAGCACCATTGTAACAATGCATACTGACAGTACAAATTAGCTAAGCACTGTCACCCAGGGTTTGTAAGAAGGACTTCAGACAGTGTTGCCTTGTCTCATCATGCTCTGGTGACTCCGGTGATAGGTTGAGCATTTGCAAACTAAGTTGTGTTTGTTGACCAGGGAATGTGCTTTCTTCCCAGCAATCGTGTGCCGGCAAGTACTTTCTGGATGAGCAAGGAGTGTAAAAAGTAGAACAGTTTGATCTATGAAGTAGACATGTCTCAATCTTTGACTCTCCCAACATGATATGTATTTGTTATGATGAGCTACTGACACTGGTACTCTCTGTAAATAGTCCAGTTTCTATTATACATGTACATTTTTATTTATTCCCAGTTATTTGTTATTGTTACGGGTATCATTGTGTATATACTGTATTACGTAACTATTTTCTTAATTTTTAATTTGTTTACTTCAATCTGTGTTCATTGAAAAGTACCATATGCATTTCACTGTTATATACCTGTTAACAATGCATGTGATTTCACATTAATGGAACCCTGGAAGCTATACTCTCACCATCTCCAGGTTAATCCATTGCACCATTTCCGCTGCAATTCCTTCAGAGCCTCTGTTTGTTTATCACAGTCAGAAGCTTCCCGTCACCAGACATTGCTTTCAATCATACCCGGAGGCCACTCTGAATAGGATGAGCCACTGCTGACCTACTGGCATTCAGCAACTTGGCTGCTGGTCATTTAAAGCCTACGTTTTGAAACGAAGACACCAGTCTTTTATCCAGGCTGGGCTATGTCTGCTAAACATCCAGAGCAAAACATCTGACTGGCAAAACGTTTAAAATGTCAACATTAGACATTTCAAAATTTGTCATTAGGCATGGAGCATTTCCAGTGGGTGTTAAGAAAAGTTAATACGAATGCGATTGGATCAACTAATCAAACCAACAAAGCACATGACGTAGTACCAAAGAACCATAATTCACTACAACAAACAGTACTGTACATCAAGCAACAGCAATCAAACAAGCAGATCAGTACGTGTAGTTGATTAACATGTCTGAAAATGATTTTTGGCCACTTTGTCACGAACATTTGGGAATCAAAGGCAACTTAGCAAGTGCCAAGAAAATATTTAAAAAAACAGTACAGGAAAGAAAATGACAAAAGACTAATAGCATCAGCTTTAACATTGCTGAAAACCATTCCTGAAAAATCATTTGGGTCAAGACATGCATAACTACTGCCATTCATTTCAATTAGAGTGGTTTGTTGTCCCTCTGACCAAAATAAACGCCATTTCTGAATTTTGATTATACATTTGCATTTTTGGTTATTTAATAAGACCTCTATGCATACAGCTTTCAAATATATTGTAAGAAATCATCGTAATACCCTTCATTTACAATATATTTGGTTAGGGTGCTTGCTACATAGTGACCCCAAGGCAAATTTCGTAGTCCTATCTAGCACTAGCTTAGTATCCAGATGTTTGCATGCAGTCTCATATGGAAGCGTTTAAGCAATGCTGCCCCAAACAACACTATTGCCAAAAACCACCTGATGTGGGGCGTGATCCCAGCTACAAGAGATCAAAGGTCACAGGGTTGGCATGAGCTCCAATAGACCCCAGATCCATAGAAACAACACCCATGATCAAGAGAATGCTGCCTGCACACCCATTTGACAGTTCTTTGTGTATGCAAACAGTAACACCACACCTCTTTCAGTCATGTAGTCATCCTCTTCCTCTTTAGGGCAACAGATATGCTAGCCGAAAGGTTGCTAGATTGAATCCCAGAGCTCTCAAAAACAATAACAGACACACGCCAGGCAAATGTTGCCTCTGGTCATTCTCTTGAATGAGTAAATAGCTTAGATTAGGGGCAGACTTGAGTTGTCTGAGAAACAGTTAGCTAGAGGCTACATTAAATTATTTTACCTCAGATTGTCAGTTAAGTAAATATAAACACTTCCTGATTTGGGTAGCTAGGAATGGTAGTAATCCAAATGTAACTCTGCCCTTCAGTGCAGGTTATGACAGCCTCTGGTCCCAGTCACATTGGAACTCAGCTGGCCATCCATTTGAAACAATTATTACATAATAGAGAAGTTTATTCACCTCAAAGCAGATTGTAGAGAATAATGCAGTCACTCATTATTCTTTACATGCACGTTTATGTAAAGAGTAAGCATGAAGTTACAAGTTTATGCTGTGGCCTAATCCTTAATTTTTCCTGTCCCATACCAGGCAGGCTTAAAGTAGGTCTTCATCAAGCAACTTCCTCCTAGAAATGCAAAAAAAAAAATGCTCCAAAAATAATAAAAAATGAATAAAAACAGGAAGTAAGTCAACACGTACTTATTTGTGACAACAGTATATTTTATGTTACTTGTTTGCTTATCAGTCTAGGAAAACAGACAGGACAGGATGTAGAACAAAGTAAAACTGACACAGACATTGACATGGAGGGATTTGGTGGGGTGACAGCATGTAACGATTGGATTTCATTTGTTAAATAGCCAGATGAAGACCTGTATTCATTGGATGGTTCTTTAATTGATCAAAGTGACAACACATATTGTGTTATGGCTATTATGCCGCCACTGTTTGGCCAAACTGAATGTACTTGCATGTTACACTGCAATAGTTTTCAGGACATTTACCTCAAATGGTATTATAATACAATTGTCTGCATCAGATAAATATGGATACTTCAAATGTGACACAGAGCAGTATAAATCACCTTAAGCATCAAACAATGTAACTAGGTAGTTGCTTGAATTTTTCAGAATGTAATAAATGCAGCCTAATTGTATGGTAAATATAACTGAATGGACATTTATCAGTATTCCCCAGAGCAGAGCATATTAATGAATTCACATTTGCTTGTAAGATAATGATGGGGTCAGAAGAAATAATCATTATCATTTTCAAAGTTATGTTTACTTAAGTACGTGGATTAACATCAATGATTAAGCAAACTATTTCTCTTAGAATTGTTTAATTTTGATAATCAAAAGACTATTACAGGTGGCAACAATAAAACCAATACCTTTCCAGATTTTAATTTATTTGGAAAATACCCTCCCTATTCTTACTGTAAAAATATCAATGTTCACTTTGGTAGGGCATGGGCATATAGCCTACGTACCCATGTGTTATTGTTAAATTACAACTCAGATTTCATTTTAATTTAACTACCATGTCTACAATTTAAAGGTACAACTGATAAGTTTAGCCCTCAGTTAGAAGTGGAATTGTAGAAAGAAATGAAAACAGAGAAATTACTTAACTACTGAGAATGGATTATCTACTGAGGATTGAACACCCTCTCTACCAAAGGCAATTTTTTAATAGCATTGGTTAAAATGTTCATGTCACCAGAATGATTTAAGGTGAACTAACGCTAGCTTAGACTGAAGCACTTCTAGCAATTATTTTTGATGAAATAATCATGGCACCGTTGCATTCCACTAAACATTTGCTTATATTAGAAAGTCTTTGCACAAATGAAAACACAGAATAAATTTAGTTACATGAGCATAGATTAGCTACTGGGGCTTGAAAGCATTACACCATCTCTACAAGATCAAATTATTATTAGCTAAACCGTATGTCATAATGTTCATGTCAACAGAATGATTTTAGATGGACTAACGTTAGCTTAAACTGAGGTTAGTTAAACATATTTACGTTAGCTAACGTTACTAGCTAGCTAATGTCGTAAGCATTTATCGCTAATGTTAGCGTCATTAGCCATTTTTTATTGATTCTGCTAGCTAGTTTTTTTAATGAAATAATCATGGCAACATTATATTCCACTAAATGTTTGCTTATAGTAGCAATTCATTGTACAAATGAAAACAGTGGATTAATTTAGTTACTGAGCATAGATTAGCTACTGAGGCAGGAAAACATGACACCATATCTAAAAGGCAAATTATTAATAGCTAAACTGTTTGTTATAATGTTCATGTAATCACAATAATTTTAGATGGCGTAACTAGCTAGCTAACATTGTTAACATTTATTGCTAACGGTAGCATTGTTAGCTATTTTAGTGCCCCTGCTAGCTGTTCATTTGGATTGAATAATCATGGCAACAGCATTCAACTAAATATTTGACTGTTAGGGGTGTAATGATTTCCCAAATTCTCGATTTGATTTGACTTACCATTTTTAGGTCACGATTCAACTTAATTTTTGATTATCTACTTTTTTTTCAGTCCTGAATACACTGCTGTTAAAGGACGACAGTTGAGTTCTATACAGATTGAAGAAGCGCTTCTTAGGTGCATCAAATATTTCTGGAACATAGTCTTCCACTTTTCTATCTTTCATTCTACGGCCTACTTCATATGTCAGGGCTACCACCGGTGTATCGCTCAGTACCAAAGCCATTTTTGTCAGTCAGTTGAAGCAAAGATCTTAAAAATCTAATGGAAATTAAAAAGCTTAAGTTCAGCTTTTGCCAAGAAGGACCTTACCTCCTTAATGGCATACACTCCCTGCCCCAAGAGCTCTAAAACCAAACCACCCTTGACCTAACCCCCCTTGACCAACCCCCCACCTTTCCCAGGCTCATCTCCCTCCCATGAGAAACACATTTAAAAAAACATCATACACCTATGAAAACATATACATAAATCACTTTTATTACCCAAAAATCCTGGGTCAACATCATAAAAACCACCCCTCCCTAAAAGACACCTGTGAAGTCCGGAAATGACCCCTTTTAACCTTTTAACATAGACGATAAATTACTAATCCCATAATAACCTTTACCTTCCGGTCACACCACTCAAAGGTCAAAGATCAATGCCTAAAGCCATAAATCAGACATTGAACACACAAATGTGTAATATAGTGTATATCCCTTTCTCATGTGTTTGTGCAATTAGACAGTTTTATTTTTTCTGAAGCCCTCATCATCCACCACAGAAAAGGGCTGGCAATCTTTCATAACCATCTCCACCAGTGCAGCATCAAGTGCTTGCTTGTCTCGCTGTAATGACAAATCAGGATATGGATATTTTCTCGGAATCTCTCAATCTTGCTGAATCTCTATCTCTCAATAATCTTACAACTCTCTCGCAACAAACACGCCTTTCATTCAAAGTTTTTGGTTTTGCCACTTTGATTTTTACACCCGAGGAAGTGACGTGTTTGACGCGTAACCAGCACTGCTGTTTCGGCCCCCAGCGTCACGTGACCAGAAGTGTTCCGGAACTCGTCTTGGAACATTGGCTGCTTATCAATTCAAAGACGACTAAGAACGTCCTTGTGTTCTTGAGAAGAACGTTCTTGCCAAGTGTCCTTGAGAGAATGGTCTTGCAAGATAGCAAGGACAGAGAACGCACCTATCTAAATTGAGATGAATGTGTGCTTGGCTATTGCGCAATACCCTGGGTTCAGCTGGGCGCAGATCATTTAAGCAGCGACATGAAAACACTGGCATTATCGCAGCAACATTTGATACACTTTTGCTGTATTGTGTTTGTGTATTACATTTGTGTTTAATGTAGGCTCCTACTACTTCATAAAGTTAAATACAAACTCAAAACTATGGAGTTAGATGTGTCTCAATATTCGTAAATATATATAGAAAATCTGTGCATATATTCATCACAACTCACAAATAAATTTATAAATGCGAAAAAATATTTTGTAAATAAAAACATTCTCTGCAAATATGTAAACATGTTTCACAAATATAAATAAAATGTGTGAATATGTGAAAACATTTTTCGCAAATAAATCACAAATCTGTAAAATATTTACAACTTTTGCTTAACATTTACAAGTGTTGACTTACATTTACAAATCTTAATTTTATTTACAGATCTGAATTTTATATTTACACATTTTTGAGACACATTTTCCTTCGGTCGACAAGATCTCGTGTGCGTGGTTTCAGTCAGAGGGCTCGCTTGGGGGGGCTTATGGAATATCCGGACTGTAGCCTGGTAGATTGGAGTCTATAGGTAGCTAGGACACGTTTTTCCTGAAATGTGAGTATAACGCTTATTTGTGTAACAATATTTGACCGCATCACCAATGGGTAATACAACGCCGAGCGTTTTTCGACATTCAGGCACCTAACTTAGGCACAGTTATGTCAGCCTACATCTGGTTGGCTAGCTAGCCAGCTAGTAGGCTACTAAAGTAATGAAGGTATCTAACCTAGGGTTGCCACCCGTCCCGTATAATACGAGATCGTCCCATATTGAAAAATAAAATGCACTGTCCCTTACAGAATCAATAAAGGGCGCGATTTTTTACATGCGCACCCTACGTTAAGCTTGGATTGCCACGAAAAATAATAAAACCAAAATAGTTTCATGAAACATAGCGGAGAAGTATTTAATCAGAATGACAGACGAGTTGTCTGTTACTGAACGTCATCGTTGCCCTGGTTACGGAGAATCAGGCGCACGGTAACATCAGCAGTGCGGTTCTCCCAGATAAGTTGACAGTTCTGGAAGCACAAGATACGACCCACCGCACGCACGAGCTGTGTGTGTATGTGTAAGTGAAATGTAACCAATATCCCACTTGGTTGAAAGTAAAGTCACTTTTATTTATATAGCACATTTATAAACAACAGTAGTTGACACAAAGTGCTTCACAGTCGAGGCAGATGGATTAACATCTGCCCCAAAACAGTTATACTTGCAGGCGCTAGAACAAACGTTTCGGGCGGGCTTTTGATTGCCATGGACGGGCACATTTGTCCTACTTATCAACATAGAATAGTGGCTAAAGCACGACGGACGGAAAGCAAATAGTCTTTGCATGCACGGCTTGCTGAGGCTATATACTAGCAAAATACAGAGCTGTCAATCAAATTTGAATGCTTTAGTAACTGCAGTAGTTACACATTCTTTGTAGCTTAGTGGTCACATCACTTAAAGCACATCTTCGATCCGATCGCATTTGCAGATGAAGGCAAGAGAGCTAGCCTACATTCCCAACAGCAGATGAAGGCAAGAGAGCTAGCCTACATTCCCAACAGTTATTAGTGAAGTACAGTATTGGGAAGCATTACCCAAACTATTTTTGGGGGGCAAATAATTCTTGCTAGGAGGCAATGCCCCTGTGCCTGTATACATGATTAAGGGAATAATGCATAAAAGGCAACCATACATAATAGAATACAATAGTACATATAATACATATAGGGCAAGACTAAAATGGAAAACACTTAAGACAATTAAAATGATGTAAAATCAAGTCAATAAGAAGTTAAGAGAAATCAAATAAAACCAACAACAGATTAAAACACAGTAAGAGGACGTTAAATATAAGTAAAGAGTGGACTTGACAAAAACCAAGGGACAACGACAGATTGAACTATAAGCAAGAGAATAAATGTGTCTATTTAAATTTGATTTAAAATTGTCAATGGTGGAACAGTACTTAATGTGGGACGGGAGACTATTTCAGAGCATGGGAGCAGCAACAGACAAAACTAGGCTACATTATCCTTCCTGGAGGGTGGGTTCTTGCTTCTTCCAAATCTTCCAAATAGTTTATTTTGAAAGACCAAACATCTTGCCCATGTCTATGATCTGATGTTTTAATCCTTAATATAATTGATGCAACTGTTCTTTAGTCTTATTTACTCTATTTCCATTACATTCATGTTCACAGTAGCAGAGGACTTTGAAAATGATAAATAGAAATGCATACAATGCATTTCTATGCATACAAATTGATGCATAGAAATTCACCAGAATGCATGGAATGAAGCATCTGACACTCTCATTGGGGAGGACCCCCAGACCCCGCTTCATTTGTGTCCCCCGGATTTGGGGCCGCTGGCAAGATGTTCCTTATTTTTCCACATTGAAGGTGGCAACCCTAATCTAACTCTAATCTAAAATATGTTGTTGACTTGCACAGCTGCATTTGGTTCATTTAGTATGAGTCTTACACATCTAGCTAGTGTTAGTGGTTATACAATTGTGCTCATAAGTTTGCATACCCTGGCAGAAATTGTGCAATTTTGATCATGTTTTGATCAATTTATGATCATGCAAAAAAAGGTAATTTATTTAAGGATAGTGATAATATGAAGGCATTTATTATCGCATAGTTGTTTGGCTCCTTTTTAAATCATAATGATAACAGAAATCACCCAAATGGCCCTGATGAAAAGACATACCCTTGGATGTTTGGCCTTGTTACAGACACAAAACGTGACACACACAGGTTAAAATGGCAATTAAAGGGTAATTTCCCACACCTGTGGCTTTTTAAATTGCAATTAGTGTCGAAAAAGGTAAAGGTTCTGGAGTGGCCATCACAGTCTCCTGACCTTATTATCATCGAGCCACTCTGGGGAGATCTCAAACGTGCGGTTCATGCAAGACGACCAAAGACTTTGCATGACCTGGAAGAATTTTACCAAGACGAATCCGCAGCTATACCGCCTGCAAGAATTCAGGGCCTCATAGACAACTATTACAAAATACTGCACGCTATCATTGATGCTAAAGGGGGCAATCCACAGTATTATGAACTAAGGGTATGCAGACTTTTGAACAGGGGTCATTTCATTTTTTTCTTTATTGACATGTTTTGTTTTATGATTGTGCCATTCTGTTATAACCTACAGTTGAATAAGAATCCTATAAGAAATAAAATAAATGTGTTTTGCCTGCTCACCCATGTTTTCTTTAAAAATGGTACATATATTACCAATTCTCCTTGCAAACTTTTGAACCGTAATTGCCGATTGACAGTAGTGAATGGAGGATGACATCAGGCATTCTCAAAGCAAAGTTTATATTTTAGAATACAAGGATACTCCAGTATTTAATTACTAATTTGAATTCATGGGGATTTAATAAATACAGAGTATTTTGTACAATCATACTGACAACGTGATGTCAAACAAAGACATGGTTCATTACAAAAAAATGTAATTATAATAATAAAAGCAATATTAATAACTATACCGTATATTTTATGTTATGGTCTCCTCTCTGAGAAATAATCCTTAGTTGCTGATGAATCCTTAGTTGCTGATGTAGTGTAGAAGTCAGTAAAGATCACTACATTATAGTTCATGCATTTAGTAAATTTAACACTGAATATTAGGGAATGTCATTCTAAAAATACTGCAAAGGAACTGAAGTGTTCACTTATTTCCTTAAGGTTTAGTGTGAGGGACATTGAAGTACATTGTGAGGGGACATTCACACAAGCTACAGTAGGAGGGAAACAAAGAGAAATACAAACACATTATATTAAGGGTTACTCCTGATAAAAAGATCCAATATTCCAGTTTGTTTTAAACTTAAAGCATCTTGGGAACCCTTCTCAAATAACCTGTGAAAGCCAGAAGTGCACTGAGTGTTGTGCAGCAGATAAAATTCTAACTCTGATTGGATGTGTGATGAAAGGTTGACAAGTGGCGACCAATACTTGCCAAATAAAAAGTACATACACTTCTAACAAACTAAAGGTATAAGTGAACCATGATGTTGGTGTACTATCACTCTGTACTTACACACATTCTGAGGACTAACACATGCATACAGTTTTCCTTTTATAACAACTAAAGTTAGCACGATGTGCAAGACTCATACTAAATGAAAAGAATGCACCTGTGCAAGTCAACAACATACCGTTATCTAGTCAGTCGCGCGGTGGGGGTAGATGCCTGGCTTCATTATTTTAGTTAAGCAACAGTAGCCTACTAGCTGGCTAGCTAGCCAACCAGATGTAGGCTGACATAACTAACTGTGCTTAAGTTAGTTGCCTGAAGTCGAAAACACACTCGGCGTTCTATTACCCATTGGTGATGTCAACACTTGTAAATGTTAAGCAACAGTTGTAAATATTTTACAGATTTGTGTTTTATTTGTGAAATATGTTTTTACATTTTCACAAATTTTATTTATATTTATGTTTACATATTTACAGATAATGTTTTTATTTACAAAATATTTTTTCAAATTTACACATCCTATTTTTATTTGTGAGATGTGATGAAAATGCGCACAGATTTTCTATATATATTTACGAATATTGAGACACATCTAACTCCATACAAGACGAGTGTGTCATTTCACTCATTTCACAGGATGTGTATTAATATGCTATTTAACGTAAAAAGTGTTACGATGCACCTGTGTGAATTGCCTTGTCTATACCTCTATATAGAGAGTTATACAGTATCTCACAAAAGTGAGTACACCCCTCACATTTTTTCATGTGACAACACTGAGGAAATGACACTTTGCTACAATGTAAAGTAGTGAGAGTACAGCTTGTATAACAGTGTACATTTGCTGTCCCCTCAAAATAACACAACACAGCCATTAATGTCTAAACCGCTGGCAACAAAAGTGAGTACACCCCTAAGTGAAAATGTCCGAATTGGGCCCAATTAGCCATTTTCCCTCGCCGGTGTCATGTGACTCGTTAGTGTTACAAGGTCTCAGGTATGAATGGGGAGCAGGTGTGTTAAATTTGGTGTTATTGCTCTCACACTGGTCACTGGAAGTTCAACATGGCACCTCATGGCAAAGAACTCTCTGAGGATCTGAAAAAAAGAATTGTTGCTCTATATAAAGATGGCCTAGTCTATAAGAAGATTGCCAAGACCCTGAAACTGAGCTGCAGCACGGTGGCCAAGACCATACAGCGGTTTAACAAGACAGGTTCCACTCAGAACAGGCCTCGCCATGGTCGACCAAAGAAGTTGAGTGCACATGCTCAGCGTCATATCCAGAGGTTGACTTTGGGAAATAGACGTATGACTGCTGCCAGTATTGCTGCAGACATTGAAGGGGTGGGGGGTCAGCCTGTCAGTGCTCAGACCATACGCCGCACACTGCATCAAATTGGTCTGCATAGCTGTCATCCCAGAAGGAAGCCTCTTCTAAAGATGATGCACAAGAAAGCCCGCAAACAGTTTGCTGAAGACAAGCAGACTAAGGACATGGATTACTCAAACCATGTTCTGTGGTCTGATGAGACCAAGATAAACTTATTTGGTTCAGATGGTGTCAAGCGTGTGTGGCGGCAACCAGGTGAGGAGTACAGAGACAAGTGTGTCTTGCCTACGTTGAAGCATGGTGGTGGGAGTGTCATGGTCTGGGGCTGCATGAGTGCTGCCGGCAATGGGGAGCTGCAGTTCTTTGAGGGAACCATGAATGGCCAACATGTACTGTGATATACTGAAGCAGAGCATGATCCCCTTCCTTTGGAGACTGGGCCACAGGGCAGTATTCTAACATGATAACGACCCCAAACACACCTCCAAGATGACCACCGCCTTGGTAAAGAAGCTGAGAGTAAAGGTGATGGACTGGCCAGGCATGTCTCCAGACCTAAACCCTATTGAGCATCTGTGGGGCATCCTCAAACGGAAGGTGGAGGAGCGCAAGGTCTCTAACATCCACCAGCTCCGTGATGTCGTCATGGAGGAGTGGAAGAGGACCCCCTTGGCAACCTGTGAAGCTATGGTGAACTCCATGCCCAAGAGGGTTAAGGCAGTGCTGGAAAATAATGGTGGCCACACAAAAATGAAAAGATATAATCAAATATTTACAAAACTGTGAGGGGTGTACTCACTTTTGTGAGATACTGTATTTGTGTACCTCATTGGCTATCTATTTAGATATTTATCTTTTTCCTCAGATTTTTCCCGCTGGTACTTCGTGAATTTCACAAGCACATTAACGAGCTACAAGCGGAAAAAAGCAAAGGTAAAAGATAGTCAAGAAAACCATAAATATAGATATATATAGCTCTGGAATAAATTAAGAAACCACTGCAAAATTATCAGTTTCTCTGGTTTTACTATTCATAGGTATGTGTTTGAGTAAAATGAACAGTTTTGTTTTATTCTATAAACTACAGACAACATTACTCCCAAATTCCAAATGAAAATATTGTCATTTAGAGTATTTATTTGTAGAAAACAACAACTGGTCAAAATAACCAAAAAAAAAAGATGCATTGTTTTCAGACCTCAAATAATGCCAAGAAAACAAATCATATTCATTTTTCAACAACAAAATACTAATGTTTTAGCTTAGGACGAGTTCAGAAATCAATATTGGGTGGAATAACCCTGATTTTTAATCACAGCTTTCATGTGTCTTGGCGTGCTCTCCACCCGTCTGTCACATTGCCGTTGGGTGACTTTGTGCTACTCCTGGCACAAAAATTCAAGTAGCTCGGCTTTGTTTGATGGCTTGTGACCATCCATCTTCCTCTTGATCAAATTCCAGAGGTTTTCAATGGGGTTCAGGTCTGGAGATTGGGCTAGTCATGACAAGGTCTTCATCTGGTGGTCCTCCATCCACACCTTGATTGACCTGGCTGTGTGGCATGGAGCATTGTCCTGCTGGAAAAAACAATTCTCAGAGTTGGGGAACATTGTCAGAGCAGGAGGAAGCAGGTGTTCTTCCAGGATAACCTTGCACTTGGCTTAATTCATGCGTCCTTCACAAAGACAAATCTGCCTGATTCCAGCCTTACTGAAGCATTCCCAGATCATCACCAATCCTCCACCAAATTTCACAGTGGGTGCGAGACACTGTGGCTTATAGGCCTCTCCAGGTCTCCATCTAACCATTAGACGACCAGGTGTTGGTCAAAGCTGAAAATTTGACTCGTCAGAGATGACCTTACTCTATTCCTCTACGGTCCAATCCTTATGGTCATTTGCAAACTTCAGCCTGGCTCTTCTTTCCTTCTCATTGATGAAGGGCTTTTTTCTAGCTTTGCACGACTTCAGCCCTGCCCATTGGAGCCTATTTCGAACCATCCTCACCGTGCACTTCACCCCAGCTGTTGTTTGCCATTCTTTTTGTAGGTCACTTGATGTCATCCTACGGTTGTTGAGTGACATTCGAATGAGTTGACGGTCATCTCGGTCAGTGGACAGTCGTTTTCGCCCTCTGCCAGTCTGTAGCTTTGTTGTCCCCAATGTCTGTTGCTTGACCTTGTTCTTGTGAACCGCCGTCTTTGAAATTGGATGGAAGGATAGAAGCAACCTGACGCTCACTGTACCCCTCTGCCAGTAAAGGCAGAATTGAACCATTCTTTTCCTCACTCAAAGCTTTTCCTTTCAACTCTTTTGTCATGCTGAATAGTTTTTTTTAATTCAAATTACCTTTGAGGTACTACTTGCACTGTTTCGCCATCCAGCTGGTCCTATTGCAAGAGGATAGTGATGACCTTAGCAGTGGTTTTTATACTTTTCCTCGTTAAATTAGATTTGGTTCAGGTAATCACCTAATCAGTACCTCATTAAAACCCTTGCATCATCCCAGGGTCTGAACGACCCGCGGACAGCCTTCCCAGCACTCGCGTCGCCTCTGGGTCATAAAGACCCACTCGTAGCCTTCCCCTCGCATCACCCTGGGGGGCCATAACGACCCACCATTAGCCTGCCTGCGCTCCTCTTGCCCTCGGTTCTCTCTGACACGAGCGAGTTACCCACTCCCCTTGCCTTCGGGTCGTTCTGACCCACTGTTAGCCTGCCCGCGCTCCCCTTGCCCTCAGGTCGTTCTGACACGAGCAGGCTGCCCGCTCGCATCGTCTTTTGGGTCTTTCTGACACATGAGCAGACTGCCACAAGCGCATCGCCTTTTGGATCTTTCTGACACATGAGCAGACTGCCACAAGCGCATCGCCTCTTGGATCTTTCTGACACACGAGCAGACCTCACGCCCCCATCGCCTTTTTGGTCTTTCTGACACGAGCAGGCTGCCCCTTGCCCTTGCCCTAGGGTCTCTCTGACACAAACGAGTTGCCCGCTCCCCTTGCCCTCGGGTCGTTCTGACACATGAGCAGACTACCCATTCACATTGCCCTCGGGTCATTTTGACACATGAGCAGACTACCCATTCGCATCGCCCTTGGGTCTTTCAGACACACTGTTAGCCTGCCACGCTTGCATCGCCTTTGGGTCGCTCTGGCACGAGCAGACCGCCCGCTCCCCTTGCCCTAGGGTCTTTCTGACACATGAGCAGACAGCCACGCTCGCATCGCCTTTTGGGTCTTTCTGACACATGAGCAGACTGCCACGCTCGCATCGCCTTTTGGGTCTTTCTGACACATGAGCAGACTGCCACGCTTGCATCGCCTTTTGGGTCTTTCTGACACGAGCGAGCTGCCCGTTCCCCTTGCCCTAGGGTCTTTCTGACACAAACGAGTTGCCCGCTCCCCTTCCCTTTGGGTCGTTCTGACTCACTGTTAGCCTGCCCCATCCCCTTGCCCTCGGGTCGTTCTGACACGAGCGAGCTGCCCACCCGCTCCCCTTGCCCTCGGGTCTTTCTGACCCACTGTTAGCCTGCCACGCTCGCATCGCCCTCGGGTCTCTCTGACACGAGCGAGCTGCCCGTTCCCCTTGCCCTAGGGTTTTTCTGACCCACTGTTAGCCTGCCACGCTTGGATCGCCTTTGGGATCTTTCTGACACGAGCGAGCTACCCGCTCCCCTTGCCTTTGGGTCAGAACGACACACGGTTAGACTACCCGCTCCCCTTGCCCTCGGGTCGTTCTGACACGAGCAGGCTGCCACGCTCGCATCGCCTTTTGGGTCAGAACGGCTCATCTGTGTGTGTGCGTGCGTGATCAGAGCCAGGATAGAAACAAAAAAAAAGCTCAGAAAATGGTTCTTCTACTCCTACAGGCCCTGGGCCCAGCGCGTAATGAACAGGAGGCATACGGGACTACAAACCTTTCAGCGGTCAGCGAGCATTTCCAGTGTTTGTATCTCTTCTGCCCGCCCCAAACCCCCTAGGGACCCTGCAGCTGCTGTACGGAGAGCGAGAAAAAGATACTAACATTGGTCCGCGGCGTGTGCGTGCGTGCTGCTTGGTCGATGTCCGAGGCTCGGAAGCGATGGCCGGCGCCGCTAGGTGCACCGTGAAACAGGTTCTAGAACAGATGTTCGCAAATGTCCTGTCTGACTACCCTGAGGATGAGGAGGAACAGGAGGACGTGTCAGAGGAAGAAGACGGCGAGGAATACAACCCGGAGCACGACGACGGCTCCTCGTCGTCAGACCAGGACCTAGATGCCCCCGGAGCCGAGAAAGAGACGTTCTGGTCAAAAAACGGCACAATCGCGTGGTCCTCGGTGGCGTATACCGAACAGGGCAGGCGGTCGGAACCTAACATCGTGGGTATGATGCCCCCGGGCCGCACGGAGCATGCGGTCTCGCACGCGCGGGACATAGCCTTCACGTTCTACCTGTTCATCACACCCGTGATAGAGACCGTGGTCCTGGAGATGACAAACCTGGAGGGCTCTCGGAAATACGGAGACGGCTGGAAGGCGATGGACGCGATCGACCTGCACGCCTAAGTGGGGCTGCTGATCTTGGCGGGCGTATACAGGTTCCGAGGCGAGGCCGCGGCCAGTCTGTGGGATGCAGAGAGCGAAAGGCCGATGTTCTGTGCCACGATGCCTCTGAAACTCTTTCACACGTACTCGAGACTGCTGTGCCACGATGCCTCTGAAACTCTTTCACACGTACTCGAGACTGCTGCACTTCGACGACCGTGAGTCGCGACCGGCGAGACGCGCCGCGGACAAACTGGCGGGCATACGAGAGCTCTGGGACAAGTGGGCCGAGCGGCTACCGTACCTCTACAACCCGGGCCCTCACGTGACAGTGGACGAGCAACTGGTTCCGTTCAGAGTTGGGGCATGCACACACACATACACACTAGCGGTAGTGGCACATCTGTATGAAAACCTAGGGCCCCACTCCACCCCCCGTGACTATTTTCAATGACACCGATGATCATCATCGTCATCATCATCTCTCGTGTCCCCAGGTCGTTGCCCTTTCCGCCAGTACATGGTTTCATGGGTGGCCTGCGACGCGAAATCCAGCTACGCGGGGAAGATGCAAGTGTACACCGGGAAGCCAACCGTCGGGGGGCCGGAGAAGAACCAGGGCATGCGGGTAGTGCTTGATGTGACAGAGGGGCTCAGGGGCCACAACGTGACGTGCGACAATTTCTTCACCTCCTACGAACTCGGACGGCAGCTCCTGGCCAGGGAGATCACGATGGTGGGCACGGTTCGCAAGAACAAGCCCGAGCTCCCGGCCGCACTGCTCGCGACCAAGGGCAGAGAGGTCTTCTCGTCCAGGTTCGCCTTCACGCCAAGCACGACTCTAGTGTCTTACATGCCCAAGAAAAACAAGAACGTGGTACTGCTGAGCACGCTGCACACGGAGGCGGACGTCAGCGAGCGCCAGGACAGGAAACCCGCCATCATTCTGGACTACAACTGCAACAAAGGAGGTGTGGACAACCTAGACAAGGTGGTTGGAACGTTCAGCTGCAGAAGGATGACGGCCCGCTGGCCCCTGGTGGTCTTCCACAACATCATCGACGTCTCCTCGTACAACACCTTCGTGATATGGAGGGAGCTCAACCCCGGCTGGATGACCCGTAAGCAGAACAAGAGGGGGGTGTTCCTCGAGCAGCTGGGAAAGGCGCTCGTGATGCCGCTCATTGAAAGAAGGGAGCGTCTCCCGTGCACACACACATCCGTGGCACTTGTGAAAGCTGTGCAGAGCGCCAGAGCCCGTGATCGCCCCAAGGGCCCCGATGCCCCTGCCCCGGCCTCTGCCAGTAAGAGGAAGATGTGTCAGAGCTGCCCTCCCAAGAAGGACTATAAAACCTACACCATGTGCAGCAGGTTTAAGAAATACGTCTGCAGAGGCTGTGCACACGTGTACTGTCCCACGTGTGCCGATTGGGGGTTTACAGAAGAAGGGACGATCTGACCCGCAGGACACGGGGTGTGTGTTCTGCCCAACGGTTAGGTGAGAGTGTCCTGGGGTCAGAACCACCCACGGTTAGCATACCCGCTCCCCTTGCCCTCGGGTCTTTCTGACCCACCGTTAGCCTGCCCCATCCCCTTGCCCTCGGGTTATTCTGACCCACCATTAGCCTGACCCGTCCCCTTGCCCTCGGGTCTTTCTGACCCACCGTTAGCCTGCCCCTTGCCCTCGGGTCATTCTGGCACGATCGAGCTGCCCGCTCCCCTTGCCCTTGGGTCTTTCTGACCCACCGTTAGCCTGCCCCGTGCCCTTGCCCTCGGGTCTTTCTGACCCACCGTTTGGGGGGGTTGCCAATTGGGGGTTTACAGAAGAAGGGACGATCTGACCCGCAGGACACGGGGTGTGTGCAGAATGCCAAGGCGACACAAGGCGTAATACTGAACTGTTTTTTTTTTTTTTTTGTCTGCAAACAGCTTGATGGCAGCCTTTTGTCTATTTAATTTTTTTAATTGTTCCTGGCTGAGTGGGATACGAAAGTCCGTCTTGTGTCCCAAGTTTGGCTATGACTAGGGCTCTCAAGAAGGGCAAATGTCTTTTTAAAAATGCGGACATGTTTACTATTTCTTTGGGATGTAAACTGTTGGCCACTCCCTCGGAAACAAGCCAGCTCTGAGTCTTAAATGTTCTGGTGTAGAAGCTTTAAGATCTACCAATAAATACGAATATGCTGTTTAGTAGCATCGTCGTAGCTTTCCAGGAAATACCATCTCCCTCCGGGACGCATTTGCTGGGCCAAAGTATTAATCTGTAATTTGTCTCTTGGGTTTTTGAACAAAACCATGTAATTGGAGTTCAAGCTAATGGTAACGCTATTTTTACCTTGGTGAAAGACATTTTGTACCAGATAAAAAACAGATGCATTTCTGTTTTTTTATTTTTCTGTTATTTCTGTTAGGAGAAAAGAGTTGATCATCATTCAATGATTCAGGTATTCTTTCAACAAAATGTATATTTATTTTCTTCAACATTTCATCATACATTGGTTGATAGCAGGAATAACACCATACAATATTATCATATTTTCGAGTTATTACATGTTCAGAATTTTCTAAAACATTTTTTTACAAAACAAGTCTTTCCACTGCCAGACGGGCCGGCTATTAAAGCAGAAAAAGGGCATTGCAAACGCGGGTCAAAACTTTCTACAGAATTCATCTTGTCTAATCAAAAGCCAAATGGCAATGTGGTACCGTCTGCTAGCAGTACTCTCTTGTCATACACCACCCGGAATGTTTTCGTGAGTGGGACGTTTTTTAATTTGAAACCCATTTTATCCCTCAATTCTTTTGTAGTAGGTAGAGATTTCCTCACTAGTTCTGTCTTTTATGAACCCATCAACCAATCGTGTGATCGATTCTAGGTTTACCTTAGGGGCGTTTTCATAGTTTTGTGTAATGCCTTTGGCCTTCAAGACTACACAGTTGTTTTTAGTTTTAAAACCATAACTTTTGGGACCGCAGGATGCCCATTCTGTGATATGGTCACCATCTTCAAGTTCATTTGTTAAACCACCCAAATAATTGCTCAGAGGGGGTTTCCATTCACCTGCCTTGCTAACATAGACCAAAGCATTAGTGCGGCCACCAAACAAGGCCTCCCTGGGCTTCAAGGGTTCTGGCAAACCAAAATTGTCCAGAAAAGCTTGAACATGATCTGACCTTTTCAAGTAACCCCATTCATGCTCCCACATTACCACCACTTTCAGGCCATAATCACCATGTAAGGATTTCAGTTTGTCTTGGAACTCTAGATGCACGTCTCCAAAGCTCTTTCAGGTTAATGCACACATTTGCTGTGGCATAAAGCAAGATGTACAACCGTGAAAGAAACATCCGTTGTACTCAAAATCTGTCTCGACGCCATCGATGACTGCATACCCATCAACATGATAAGGTCCAAACTTTTTTTCACCTCCCTTCAAGGCATGCTGAATAAAGATGTTTTTTGTCTCAGCCAAATACTCCAACCACTGAATAGAGCCACTCGAATAGGCTTTATATTGTTGCCTATAGTTATCAGGTGAAAGAATAGCTATGGAACCCTCGGTCCTAAAATGAGTATGATAGTTTTTCATGCAGATTGATGCGATTGTAATACAACTCAGCTGATCAAGACCTGCATCGTTGATTACTTCCTCTCTGAACTTGAGACATCCTTCGCGTAAAATAGACATCATTGTCACAATACATTTCCATCTCTTTATGAAAGTCAAAGGTCTGATGATGGACTGTCTCATACCATACCATAAACTTTTTTCTGTCACGGATTGACATTTGGTCAGCCCCATACATTTCAGGACCAGGATAAAGGACCAATGTAACTGAGGTTCTCCTCAGAACTGAAAAAATGCGGAAACCATCCTTTAACAGATGTTTCAAAACCAAGAGCCTCTGGCATTTGAGACAGTTTCATGGGTAAGAAACTTAAGCTATCAGTGTATCGCTGATCAAAAGTCTGATCAACAAAACACAATATCTTACTTCCTTGGATGATAAGAGTTGGAGTCATGTCCTGTGAGACCAAGGGATTCAGAAGAAGGTAGGAATCATAAGCTCTTGAGTTGTCAGCAATAAATGTATACCCCCTATACTTGTTTTTTCAAAAGTGGTTTAAAAAATGCAAGGCACAATCCGCCCCCTTAGCTGACCATTTTTTACCCGTGAAGGTCATGCTAGAAACATATATAGGCAGGTGTAAGCCAGAAGGATCATTTTGTCTAGTCTCAAAGTCATAAAAGACATTTTTTTCTGATGGCTTCTCTTTTAACAATGACTGAATATAACATTCGTGGGGCTTCTCAAATACGCCAACGTCATCCAAAAGCCCCTTACATATAGGACAACGCTTTATGGCCCACTTGTGTGGTTTGGGGTTATTGATTTTTAGGTTATAATTGGCATGACATAATGGACATTTCTTGTTGATGTCACACCAGCTGGCAAAATTAGCTGCCACTGGATGCCATGAGGCAAGCTTATGTTTTTCATAGCAGTAAGCTGAGCGGCATGTACGGTACAATCATGACACTTTGTGAATTGCTGGGGCTGATATGGACAGTCTGCATCAATGCATACAGCACAGATGTATTTACACGAGTGACCCCCAAGCCTAGTATAACCTATGTGACACGCGTTACACACATAAGGTGTGCCCATGAACCCCTTAATGTTGGTAATGCCGTAATAATGATTGTCTTGAACAAACAAATCCTGACAATCTGAACCACCAATTCTAGGGTTTTATCAGCTAAGATTGATAAATTAGACTGTACAAGACGCTCCACCATATGCAGAAATTGATCAACGTTTGCATTTCCATTTTTCAAAACATGAGAACTACTGTTCTGAATTGAATCCCCCCTAAGTTCTAATTGCTATACATCTCTAGGCTCAGCATTAGCACTGGCCCTGTGAAATAGGTCATTCAACGTTTCTAACACATTAACATAGAAAGCAGAAAAATCATATTTCATTTGTGTGAGTGAAATTGAAACGCTGTCGGATTTCAACATTGCCAAATCTATTGCGATAAACAATATTTGTGTCAGCGCCTCTACCCAACTGATTCACAACACTTGAACCGGACGCTTGTGGTGGTGGTGGTGGATTTGATTGTATAGGCAACATGTGAGGAGCTGCTGATTGTACGTGAGAAGCTGGATATTCAAAATTATGTTCTGCCTGTACATTATCGTTTATGTGTAATGGACATGGAGCTGTTGGATTTAATGATCTAATCTCATCAATCAATGCCTCATAGTCTATGTGTGATGGACCTGAAGGTGTATCTGATGTTTCTGGGCATAAACCATTATTTTCTTCACCCACTACATTGTCGCTTATGTGTAATGGACTTGGAGCTGTTGGTTCTATGTGAGAAGCTGGTGATTCAAAGTTATGTTCACCCTGTACATTATCGTTTATGTGTAATGGACTTGGAGCTGTTGGCTGTATGTGAGACGTTGGATTTAATGATTTAATCTCTTCAATCGGGGCGTCATAGTCAGGTGGCTCCATATTTTACAGAGAGTTATGTGGGTTTTTTTTCAGATTTTTGCGTATGAGCTGGGGAAGCTTATTTCTCCCGAATATTCTATCCTGACGCCACTGACTGCTCATCAGTTCAACCATATGCATGTGCAACTGATTCTCTCTGGCTTTTAATATTTTCCAAAACTCATTTCTGAACATATAATGGGGCTGGTTCTGCTCTTCCTCCTCACTGGACATTTCGCATTCTAAAATTGATTCGTTATCAGTATCTGTAGAATGGTTGTGAATCAGGAGCAGAGCCGCTTTACGGATATCAAAATGATTTTCAGCTTCAGTCATTAAAACATCATTACTTTGCATTCATCAAGCCATTGTTGCCCCCTTGCGTTGGATGTTGGACGTCTTGCGGATCAAGTTGATCAACCCTGCCAACTTGTGGATCTTTGGTGACTGCTACATCTGCGTGGTCTGAAAGGGGATATATAGGAATTGTGAAAAATAAATAAAAAATTTTTGATAGTTCGCTTTTACAACATTGCCTTTACTTACCGCTTGTTACGGATGGAGCACATTGAAGAAATCTATCCAAGGATTGTTGTTTTAGCACAGGCGTGTTGTTTTGCAGGGTTACTTCGGCCACGTCTGAAATTTAGAAAGAAAATTAATAAACATGCACGTTTAAAATGTTTTTTCTGAAAATCATAATAATAATATTCATACCGTATCCTAAAACGTTGTCAACTCAATCATTATTTGACCAGTCAGAATCGTCATTTCCGTGAATTTGTACAATATTCTGTACATTTGCTAACTTTGGCGAAGGTGGAATGGTCGGCCGGTAGAGCTCCTGGGAACTAGCTAATGACTCAAAATTGTTATTGGCACAAAATGGAAGAATTTCATCTTCCAATCCCGCTTGAAATTCATCCAGACTCCGTGAAATAATTCTGTGGCTCGGTAATTGATAACTCTTGATCCTGGCCTGAGGTTTATCTGCTGAAAATCACAAGATTACCGTTTTATTTAAACCAAATAACAATAATTTTAAAGACATCAGAAATATTCAAAGAATGATTTTAAATTTACCAATGAAGTATCTTGATGGAGAAGAATTAGCTGAATTAATTAAAGATTCATTATTTTCCTCAATTCGATCTTTTCTCGATGTTGTCAGGTCAATAACTTCAGAAAGAATTTGTGAAAGAGACATGATTCAAAGTCCTAAAAATAAACAAAATTTATTTTATTCAACATACATGTTTTTTTTTTTTTAAAAATTCTCAAAGTTGGGATATAATGGTACGCAAAACGTCACGGTTTCGGTACAGTGGTTGTCTCAAACTGGGGCCTCAAGATATGGCTTGCGCCGGTCATATTTACAACAATAATAGGGTGCTTCAGTTGCTAAGCAAAATCAGACTCCAGGGAATATTATTCAACACATGAAAACACAGTTAAACATAGTCTATATTCGAATCACACAGCATACCATTACATCCCTAAATGTTAGAGTAAAAGCTTATCGTATAACATTTTAAATTTAATAGGTATGTAAAAATATATGGCTTACCTTATTCTTGTTTGAAAAAGAAGAGTTCTTTTTTGCTGATTAGCGCGGCACAATCCTTTCGTCGGAATGACTTGTGAAATGGCTTCTTTCCCAACACAATCCAGCGTTTAAATCAGACTACTTCTACGATATACTGAATGGCTACTTTAGCTGCTAATATGATAATAAAAAACTCCCTATTTTCCTGCTGGTCCATCCTAAACCATTAATTTCTAAATTACTTGTTTACTCTAGAAGGAAAAGACCATAAACCGGGGTGTCTGGTTTTTGAGATCGTGGGACAAGGAGGGGTTCAATTCCTTTTAATGCAATGTGTTAAATAATCTTGAATTCAAATAGGCCCATCGTTGTACGTTCTCTCTCTGCCTAAATAAATTATGAATTTGATAGATAATTTGAGAAATGTTTATCCAGTCCTCAAGAAAAAAATTAAATATCGGTACAAAAAAGTTGTCCTGTTTTGAAATATTGCTATACACGGGAATATTCACGGTAACATCAGCGTTCTAATTGTTAAAAGATAAACAACCTAGTGTTGTTATTTTCATTTTCTGTCCTTGTATTTCAGACGCAACTCTAATCGCTCGCAACACTTTACCGATAACATCAATATGTACTGCAAAAGTTGTTTCGTCCAAAGCTAGTTCTTTAATTTTTATTATTGCTTTTGCTAAGTATAACCAATCGTAGAGCCCTAATTGTGGTCGGAACTTCTCTTGGTACAGCGGTATAACTTCTGCGGGTTCTAAACGTTCGATCTGTGTGTCTTCAGTAGGATATATCTGTAATAGCGAATTGGTAATTGGTTCATATATATTTTTTATGGTATTATCACTAATTTTGATCTCCTGCTCTAAATATCCCGGTAGCTTTTCAATGATTTCATGTATAGGCATATCTCTGAACCCTGGTAAAATTGGGCAGAATACATCGTTTGCTCTATGTGACATATTTTAAGTCCCTTCAAGTACGCTAATGTCTTAATAACAGGTTACCAAGATAGAAACATGGATCCAACCCCTGGGGTGGGGCTAAAATCTTAATTGCTTATGAGTCTCAACCTATGGAAACGTTTCAAGAATCCCCTTCCCAAGAGAAAAGGGGGGAGGTATATTATGATCACCTCCCTCTCCAAATTCTGGTCACTAGACATCTGTTAAAACACTGTTTTTTTAATTACTCAAAATATACTTCCTAAGAATAACATCTTTGAAAAGAAAGATTCACTTTAGATACAATCTAAGGATAGTCAACCCAAAAACAGACACACAGCGTTTCCTGATCACCTCCCCTCTCATTCTCCATGAGACCCCTTGTTATTGTTCTTAAGCTGTCACCTGAAACAAATCGGTGAGAACCCCTTCCTTAACCCGAGACCCTCAAAACCAGACACTTACGAAATCTTAAAACAAGTTACAGAAACCTAGGGAAATTAAAAAAGCAAGTCATACTATACACACACACACACACACATCTGGGGCAGCCTCATAAAACCCTTGACCAGCCCCCTTCCCTAACCTGAGACCTCCAAAACCAGACACCCTCCTTCGAGAAGGCCATCACCCTGACCCCCCCTTGACCAGCCCGACTTCCTCTGAGGAGTACCACAGCCCCTCCCTAACCATAAGAAACACAGGCTCATCTCCCTCCCGTGAGAAACACATTTAAAAAAACATCATACACCTATGAAAACATATACATAAATCACTTTTATTACCCAAACATCCTGGGTCAACATCATAAAAACCACCCCTCCCTAAAAGACACCTGTGAAGTCCGGAAATGACCCCTTTTAACTTTTTGACATAAACAATAAATTATTACCCCATAATCACCTTTACCTTCCGGTCACACCACTCAAAGGTCAATCCCTAAAGCCATAAATCAGACAATGAACACACGAAAGTGTATACTATCCCTCTCTCACATGGAAACACAATTCCCCTCAGTAATGTATAATTTTTGCAATTATTTGAACAAAACATATGAAACCACCTGAGCCAACTTATTTATCTAATGCACAATAGGCCTATCATAATTCATAAAGACTTGTTACATGATTGCAGTTTCATTACCACTCGAATCAGTGAAATCAAATACATTCTGAATTACTTTAAACCATACACTCCAAATCTCCATCCTTATGACAACTGTATTGGGAGAATCCCTACCAAATTCTAGTCTGTTTATTGTTTCACACCGCACAAACATCATTGCATCAATCACAGTTCGGGCAAAATATAAATAAGCAAAAACCTATATTGGATATCATGAACACTCAATCACAAGACTGCTGTAGTACCATTCGGCCATAGAATTCATCTTCCTGCGTTCTCTGTTGGGCCACATGACATGGTACATGTCATACCTCTTATGAGACCTGTTCTGAAAACCTGTTGAAAGGTGACGCGAGGTGTCAAAACACTGTCACGTGTTATTGAATGGAACCTGTGTAGTCACGTCACAAACAATTTACAGACTCAGGTTTTGATAACCAACAAAGTGCAATACCAACAAATTTGAATGAGTGGGTTCACTCTGTTGGAAGTTAGCGTAGTTGGTAGTAACCACAGAAATGTTCAATCAACTTTGGCAGTTACTATTTCAGTATGCATCACAGCCTTTACTGAACACCTTATTACCAATTTCAATAGGCTATTTCTGCCATAAGGGAACTTCAGCAGTGGCTCAGTGGGTAGTCACAGACTACCCTGTGGAACTACACAAGTTCAATTCCTGGTTATTTTTTCCCAAAATGAAACTTTACTATTTATTGTTTTTAAATTATTCATTTCATTTAGAGCATCCTGTGGCTCTGACTTTGTCATCCAAATCATTAAAATGGATGCACTGTTTAAAAAAAGCATGTTGAATAGTAGTGATGGGCTGTTCCAGTTCTTTCGACACACTGCATCGAAATAATGTCTTGAGTAGTGATGGGCTACTATGCACACACGCTCGATACTGTTCCGAGCTTTGCGACGCCCTACTGACACTCACTGAATTGGAACAATGTTCCAAAACATTTCTGGTCACCTGACGGCAGGTGTCGAAACACTGTCACGTGATATTTAACAAAACCACCAAGTGTCGATTGAGTGTCCGAGACTTAACTGCCTCAGGCGTTGAACTTTGTGGCAATACCAACAACTTTGAATGAATTGTGTCAATTTGTTGCAAGAGAAAAATGTGTGAGATGAATGAGAGATTGTGAGAGTTAGCTGTGTGACAATTGTTTGAAATTAGTCTGGTTAGTAGAAAGTCGTTTTAAAGTGCTTGTTGCAAAGCACAGGTTTTCACAATTCTCCGGCACCTGGGCGCCCTGTCAGTCAGTGTCACTTTCAAACACTGAGCTCTATTTAGCAATTGAAGTTGAAATGATTCCTATCAGACTGTTTCACTAGTGGTGTAGTAAGTAGTGTCACAGTCTATTGCGCAAGGCCACCCTGGTTTGAATCCTTGAGGTTTTTTTTAACAGTATTTATTGTTGTTCAAATAATGTCTCATTTTCTGCAAAAGTAATAGGAATGAAACCCTTCTCACCCACACACCTTTATTATCAAAACATTATGATGGAGGAATGGTTAAATGAAAAGCAAGCTGGAAAGGCAAGAGGAAAGCAGGATACGAACCCCATATTTTACTTTCACTTTTCAAGTAGCACACGCACCAAACTGTTGAGCCACAACATACATTCTGTTAATGTGGGAAAATACATCTCTATGGACATTGAACATTTGATTTTTATTTCTCACCGGCAGATGTCACTGTCAAGTAAATGTTTTGAGCATTTGCCAAACAAGCTCAACGTAACCTTCCTGAAGGTGTTTTTCACTGATCATATTTGTCCATTACTAAATATGCAAGAATCGGAATTCATTTTTTTCAATATCTTTAGTGAAATAGTCAATAATTACATAAATAAAGGCATTATTAACACACAAACCGTTGTCTGATAGTTAGCATGTTTTATTGATACAAAAAGTGGAGTGATACTCAGGAAAATAACATCTTAGAAGGTTGCTCAATAATTATTCAGTATACTCATTACACTGAATAATGAATAATTACACTCTTTCTTTGCTACTGCCCTAAATAGCTTTTTTAACCAGCCAATTTTTAACCAGTCTAAATCAGAATACTGCTCCATATCTAATAAGCAACATGGTGTATATGGGCTGCTGTGGTGGCAATTTTTGTTGTCATAATATACATTCCTGGAATTGTCATTGCATACTAAAATAATGTGCATTAAGAAATCACACTTAGGGTCATTCAGAGATATTTTAAAACTGACTTGTGAAAAGGTTTAAATCTGTACTTTGATGCTATAGAAGTAGCGTTTGAAGCGTTTTTCACAAATTCAGAATTGCTGTAAAAACATTACGCCGGACTTAATAGGTCCCAATTGCAAATATGTTCCTTGGGAGGAGATGGAATTATATACCTCTTTTCAAGATTTTATTTTAAACATAGTGAGTGTGGCAAGCTTGCAAATGTGGGAAACCTCAATAGTGCCACCGTGTGGTTTATAAAAAAATCTTTGCTTTATTGTTGTATCATCTTTGTTAACATATGCACCAAGTAGATATATTATACCATTATCCTTGTAGGAGATGTGTCTATCTATGTGCAAAACCACACCCCTGCACATGTTCATCTGTCAATGATGGCTGTGTTTTTTAAGATACTTGCCTGATTGATATTACTTTTGAAGACCATCGTGCATAGATGCCAAATATGAAGGTACGTGAAGATCGGTCCTTAGGTACAAGAGGAGATGCTTTTAAAGTGTTTTTCACAAATTCAAAATGGCCACCAATGGCAAATATGTTCATTGTGAGGAGGTGGACTTATCTACCTCTTTTCAAGGCTGTAACTCCAACAGGGTGAGTATGTTGAACTTGGTCATGTGAAAAATCTCAATAAGGCCACCGTGTGAATGACCGTGTGGTTCACCGTGTCCTTGCAGTCATTTTTTCTGTATTGTCATTGTCAACATATATACCAAGTAGAATTATTATACCATTATCCTTGTAGGATGTGCATAAATGTGCAAAACCACACCCCCGCACATGTTCATTGGTCAATAGCATGTTTTTTTACATACTGGCCTGGCTGATTTAACTTTTGAAGACCATGGTTCCTAGGTGCCAAATATCAAATTACGTGAAGATTGAACATTTGGTGCCAGAGGAGTGCATTTTTTAGTGTTTTTCACAAAATCCAAAATGGTGGAAAATCCGTCATGGCGGACTTTATGGGTCCCCATGGCAAAAATGTTCATCATGAGGAGTTACACTTATGTACAAATTTTCAAAACTCTATGTCACAAGGGGTGGGCGTGGTGAGCTTGCATAAAGTGTGACTTTGGAGGCTTGTGACAGCGCCACCATGAGGCCGACATGCATGCTACTGCACCAGAAGTTGCTGCCCTTGGCCCTTTACTACCATAAACATTTTGGCACCTTTAAGCCATTTTCTCTCACGGGAATTTGCAAAAAACACCCTTTTTTGCTGGAGGAATAATAATAATTAAAGCTGCAAGCAGCATTTAGCGGATTTCAGCATTAAGCTATTAGGAGCCAGATTGCAGTTTTTCCAAAAGGACACAAATCCAAATCATGTCCATAGCTGTACACAATATTACATGTATGTTTTTTCCTTTTCACTAGTATCCCCATGTGGCCAAATGGAAACATCTTTCTTATAAACTAAACTCACAACCCTGATCATGTGTACCAAATGTAATCACACTTAACATCGGGTCATTTGATGCTATAGAAGTAGCGCTTGAAGCATTTTCAACAAATTCAGAATTACTGAAAAAACATTACGCCCAACTTAATGGGTCCCAATTGCAAAAATGTTACTTGGGAGGAGATGGACTTATACACCTCTTTTCAAGACTTTATTTTAAACAGGGTGAGCTTGTAAATGTTGGAAACCTCAATAGTGCCACCGTGTGGTTGATAAACAAATATTTGCAGTCATTATTGTCATATCATCTTTGTTAACACATGCACCAAGTAGAATTTTTATACCATTATCCTTGTAGGAGATGTGTCTATATATGTACAAAACCACGCCCCTGCACATGTTCATCTGTCAATGGCGGCCATGTTTTTTGACATACTGGCCTGAATGATATAACTTTTGAAGACCTTGGTCCCTAGATGCCACATGAAGATCGGACATTTGGTGCCAGAGGAGATCATTTTTTAGTGTTTTTCACAAATTCAAAATGGCTGAAAAACCATTAAAGCGAAGTTAATGAGTCCCAATGGCAAATATGCTCCTTATGAGGAGATGGACTTATCTACTTATTTTCATGGCTGTATCTCAAACGGAGTGAGTATGGTGACCTTGCTAATGTGAAATACCTCAATAGCGCCACCGTGTGGTTGATAAAAAAAATCCTTGCAGTCATTTTTTCTGTATGGTACTTGTCAACATACATACCAAGTAGAATTATTATACCATTATCCTTGTAGGAGATGTGTCTATAAATGTGCAAAACCATGCCCCCGGACATGTTCATTGGTCAATAGCATCCATGTTTTTTTAAATGGTCTGGCTGATATAACGTTTGAAGACCATGGTCCCTAGATGCCAAATATCAAAGTACGTGAAGATCGGACATTTGGTGCCAGAGGAGTTAATTTCTTTGTGTTTTTCAAAAAATCCAATATGGCGGAAAATCCATCATGGCGGACTTTATGGGTCCCAATGGCAAAAATGTTCATCATGAGGAGCTACGCCTATGTACCAATTTTCAAGACTTTAGGTCACAAGGGGTGGGCATGTTGAGCTTGCAATACGTGCGACTTTGGAGGCTTGTGACAGCGCCACCATGAGGCTGACATGCATGCCACTGCACCAGAAGTTGCGGCACTTGGCCCTTTACTTCCATAAGAATTTGGGCCCCTTTAAGCCATTTAATCTCACGGGAATTTGCAAAAAACACCAGTGAACTGCTGAAACCCTAATAATGAACCGGAACAAACACAATAGGGTTTCACCAGTGAACTGCTGAAACCCTAATAATAATAAAAGCTGCAAGCAGCATTTAGCGGGTTTCAGTATTGAAGCTACTACTAGTCAGATGGCAAATTTATTTTCAATTTACAGTATCTCACAGAAGTGAGTACACCCCTCACATTTTTGCAAATATTTGATTATATCTTTTCATGTGACAACACTGAAGAAATATCACTTTCCTACAATGTAAAGTAGTGAGTGTACAGCTTGTATAACAGTGTAAATTTGCTGTCCCCTCAAAATAACTCAGCATACAGTCATTAATGTCTAAACCGCTGGCAACAAAAGTGAGTACACCCCTAAGTGAAAATGTCCAAATTGGGCCCAATTAACCATTTTCCCTCCCTGGTGTCATGTGACTCATTAGTGTTACAAGGTCTCAGGTGTGAATGGGGATCAGTTGTGTTAAATTTGGTGTTATCGCTCTCACACTCCCTCACACTGGTCACTGGAAGTTCAACATGGCACCTCATGGCAAAGAACTCTCTGAGGAATTGAAAAAAAGAATTGTTGCTCTACAAAAAGATGGCCTAGGCTATAAGAAGATTGCCAAGACCCTGAAACTGACCTGCAGCACGGTGGCCAAGACCATACAGCGGTTTAACAGGACAGGTTCCACTCAGAACAGGCCTCGCCATGGTCGACCAAAGAAGTTGAGTGCACGTGCTCTGCATCATATCCAGAGGTTGTCTTTGGGAAATAGACGTATGAGTGCTGCCAGCATTGCTGCAGAGGTTGAAGGGGTGGGGGGTCAGCCTGTCAGTGCTCAGACCATACAACGCACACTGCATCAAATTGGTCTGCATGGCTGTCGTCCCAGAAGGAAGCCTCTTCTAAGGACATGGATTACTGGAACCATGTCCTGTGGTCTGATGAGACCAAGATAAACTTATTTGGTTCAGATGGTGTCAAGCTTGTGTGGCGGCAACCATGTGAGGAGTACAAAGACAAGTGTGTCTTGCCTACAGTCAAGCATGGTGGTGGGAGTGTCATGGTCTGGGGCTGCATGAGTGCTGCCGGCACTGGGGAGCTACAGTTCATTGAGGGAACCATGAATGCCAACATGTACTGTGACATACTGAAGCAGAGTATGATCCCCTCCCTTGGGAGACTGGGCCACAGGGCAGTATTCCAACATGATAACGACCCCAAACACACCTCCAAGACGACCACTGCCTTGCTAAAGAAGCTGAGGGTAAAGGTGATGGACTGGCCA
>JACXGI010003630.1:32718-60786 GCA_016801175.1 Esox masquinongy | reverse complement strand
AGCGGGGCCCCTTACCAGTAGTGAGGCCATACATACAATCTGCGCCGTGGTCAGGCATGTCAAACTCACTGGTCAGAAGGATAAGGTATAGTAATGAAAGTCTTCAACTGGGTACCGGGTCACGGGAACATGCATGACGCACCTGGGTCAGATGGCCCAAACAGGGCTGTAATGCGTGAGCTTGGAATGGACCCCAAAAAAGCAAGTCAATGTCAGTCTTCTTACAAAAGGGCAACAGACACTTTTTAAGGTTTATATTTCAGCACAGCAAACACAAGAGAAAAACAGACAGGTTCATACAGTATTCCATATGGACCACATTACATCCAAAGGCCTTCATAGACAAAAAAATGGATGCAAAGAAATACAGTAGGCAAGCCCTTAAATATACCAAGAATGCAAAGAAAATAATTTCCTCACTGACTGTTTTCAAATCCAAGTTGAATGTATGATACTTACAACTAATACCTGACCAGAAACACAAAATCTGAATAATCAATTTGTTGGCAAGTTTGCAAACTACAGTCTGGTGCTGGACTTAGAGACAACAGATGCTCTTTCCCTGTGTCTTTCTGTCTGTCTCCCCTGTCTCACAGTCCCTCTGTTCCTGGTTTTCTGTCTGTTTCTCTGTCTTTCTTTCCCTGTCTCTCTGTATTTTTGTCCCTGTCTTTCTGTACCTGTTTCTCAATCTCTGTCTTTCTGTCCCTGTCTCTCTGTCCCTCTGTCCTTATCTCTCTGACTGTTTCTCTGTCTTTCTGTCCCTGTCTCTCTGTCCCTCTGTCCTTATCTCTCTGACTGTTTCTCTGTCTTTCTGTCCCTGTCTCTCTGTCCATCTGTCCTTATCTCTCTGACTGTTTCTCTGTCTTTCTGTCCCTGTCTCTCTGTCCATCTGTCCTTATCTCTCTGACTGTTTCTCTGTCTTTCTGTCCCTGTCTCTCGGTCCCTCTGTCGTTATCTGTCTGTTTCTCTGTCTTTCTGTCATTGTCTTTGCTTCTCTCATAGCGAGGGGCATAAGTGTGCTAAGTCAGCTGGTGAACCCTGCAAGTAGAAAGACAACATAGTCAAACAGAGAATATCCCAGTCAGTAGCAACACTTAAAATGACTTCAACCCGTTGCACCTATTGTACCTATCAAATTATTTTTCATATCTCATTAGGACGTTTTAGTTGAATACTGTACCTCCTTGGTATGGAACTCCTCAGTGTCTGAGTTCCTAACAATAAATGTGCCCCTTTGACTGCTTGTCTAAATAAAATGAAATGTAAAAAGCTGAATGCAAATGCAAATCAAGGGGTAAATGGTAGTGTAGAAGCCCCCAAAGTAACTATGCATACCTGAGTGATCCCAACATCTGACAAAAATCAGCCCAAGACACCAACACCGCAATCATCAACATAATGAGAGCTGCCATAATGGACTCAAGGAATGGGCCCCTCTCACTTTAAGTGTGATTTCTGGTTCTTTTTTGTAATGTTCTTTTCTTTTTGGCTTTGTACCATCAGGAGGCATTGGACTCCCTGGACTCTGATTAGTGTGGCTGGCGGAGGATGTTTAGAGAGCAATTAGAGACATTTCTCACGATGTCCTGCCATGCTGGCACACAACCCATCACAACAGCCATGCATTGCAGCCTAGCCAACCATGCTAGCCTAGCACAGTGTCTGACTTCCAAGAAAACGTTACCCAGGCCACAGCCACTCAAGATTTATGATAGAAACAGGTCTAGACTTACTTGACATAAATGAGAAAGTCTATTCACATTAATAGTTATCAGGATAACATTTCAATTTAAATAATCCATCACACAGGCCAACAGTGCTTGACCTTGCCAAATCTAAGCATTATGGCTGACATTACTTACTTGCTAGCTAGCTAGCTAACCTGGTTAACTCAGCTGAGCCACCCATTGATATTTCATATGAAAGAAAATGAAAATAGGATTGATGATAACCAGAACAGCACAAACATCAATATGTTGATGGAACAATAAAAACTAGCTATCTTCGGTGGCAGAGTTAGTAACTAGGTAGCTAACATATATTTTCACAAAGTGGCAGTCTGTAACTTTATGAAACAAGCTTTGTAAGCTCTTTCTGTGTCATAAGGGGTAGTGTTAGCTTGCTAACTTGTCTAGCTAGTTAACTCTTGTCAATTAAGTAGATAGCTTCTCCGGTGAATGTGTGTCTATGTTTATTTTTAACTTTGACTGCTAAAACTAGACATTGAATGTCATTGCTCATGTAACTACAATACACTGATTTGGCGATCTGGAGTGCAAGTCGTTTTTTTATGAAATATAATAGTGTGTTTTTCTTTTCAACCACAGGACTATATAGTTATGACGTGTTACTACATCATTTCAGGATTTCAAATGTGGACCAGTTCAAAGTTAAATTACATTTTTTTTATCAAATGTTTTAACATAGGCTTTCGCAATCTTGACAGAAGTTTCCTGATTTGTGTTTCTTGGTTGTATTACACCTTTCTGAAATGTTGGAAGGACAGACAGGCTTAGGGGTGAAATCTGATGAGAACAGATTCAAAACGAAGACATTTACTTTCACCTACCATATGTGCATACTATAGTCACACCCACCCACTGTCTGAAGGTTAAATACAGAGGGTGAGTGAAGAATGGGGTTGAGGAACATTAACTGATGCACACACACCCCCGAAACACATGCACGCATACACGCACGCTCTTTCAACAAAGCAACACTCAGATACATGCACACACCTCAGCTGAGCAAGGCGTCCTACACCCAGTCATGCTCTGCAGAGAAAGCTACAATCTGTTCTGCAAAGGTCAACTCTTACCCAAGACACTCGGCCTCTTCCTGGCTAGGAGACAAAGGTCATCCTTGACTCACTCGAGGAAAGCAGAGATCTAATCATGTCTTTCTTATGGAGTACCCTCTGGATGTGCAGTTTATTAGTCCTCTGTAGTCCCATTTTGAAATGTACGGAGGTGGGGAGGGGAGGGAGGGTGAGGGAATGGTGAGGGAGGGAGGTGAGGGCAATAGTGGAACGGAGTGTTGAAGACACAAGACAAGAAGCCACTGGGTGGGAGTGTTCTAACGACGACAATGACAGTACAATAAACCAGGCTAGACTAACCTTCTGAAGGAGATGACAGTGACATGTTCGTTTTTAAAGGCTTTTAATAATGAATGACAGGGCTGCATACCTTGGGACTGCATACCATAGCTTTAAAAAACGGACAGGAGAGGAGGAGACATGGAAGAGACAGTGACCAACACAGAGAGAGAGAGATGGAGATCATGACCAAGAGAGAAACAAAAAGAGAGTTGCGATTTGAAGATATGAAAGCTTCCAATCTATATCCAAATGCCAGGACATCAGACAGCTGTCATGGCTGTCAGAAAACCACATGAAGGAAGCCCACATCCTGAATGGTGTCCTATGTCCTCACTTCTTTTGACCAGGCCTGATAGGGGACGTGTGGAATAGGACTCAATTCATCTCAACATCATTAGAGGATTAAAATATGCCATAGAACGTCCAGTTGTGCCTTAATGTTAATGAGTTTCATTTGCATAATATAGACAATTAGGCTACACTGTATATATGCACTTGAGCACTTAATTATTTGAAGTGAGTTTGGTTTGTTGTCCGGGCATCACCGCGTAATTCAAACTGAAAACATCAAAATGTTCTGAAATAAAGATAAGCTTCACAGTAGACGCCATTATGGTCCAATGTGTCATACCTCTGCACACCTGGGAAATGTAGTCTTTTAAGCCTGGAGAACTTTCGGTTGCAATACATGGTTTACAGAGAGGGGCATCAGTGGCCACCTGCTCTCCATCGATCGTCCTATATGACCCCTTAGACACCCCTTATATAATTTTAGTGTCGTGTGTCAGTATGGGGTTTGTGGAATTTATGGCTTCTGAAAAATTGCAAAACTGTCCGTTTGTCTGGCTGACCTCAGGGAAGCAATAAAAACATATTTATAAAGCCATCCATGTAAATACATGACTTGATCCACATACAAACACGCACACACACACACACCAACTTTTGGTTGCTTTGGATCCATTTCATTATTTTTTTAAAAGAACACCGCATTTAATGGAGCACATTGTTGCATTCCCAAAACATTGCCATATAAATGCTTAAATGTATACATTTCAAATTCAGCCTTTTCATAAACAGAGGCCTATAAGGTGTCTCAGAAGGGTTACACAAATACTCTTGGGTGGCTCTATGGGCGTTTACATTATGTTACATTTTCCAAGACATACCAAACAAGACTCGAGACGCTAGATTATTTTGTTGTGTAAACGTTCAAGACACCATATTCCAAAGTAGTGTGCACTATATTTTCAATAATGCCCCCCACCCCCCGAGATGTTTTGCAAAGTGCAAAGAAAATTCTGTCAGAAATGTATCAAGTTTCTGTGCAACCCACACCCAGATTATGCAAATTAATGTAAGTCTATCTAACATTTTATTCACTCCTTTTTTAATGTAAACAAGCCCTATGCTTGGATCTCTAATGGCACATTTTCTGTTGCCGATTCTCCCACTTGTGTGTGCTGTAAGAGGGTCAGACTGATTCTAGATACAGTACAATAGGTCTAATTCTAGACCATTCACCCCACAGTCCAGTCAAAATGAGCTTCAACAATGACATAGTTAGGGTCCCTGATTGACTGTTTGCAAGGAAGGAAAAAAAAACCATGGCAGAGCTTAACTGCCAGAATCCTAGGCAGCCTACACAGCTCGACAGTATCAGCCATGCCCTGATTGATCTCATGTGGACTTCCCTCCGCTGAGCTGCCATTGCCATTTGGTTTATCCCACGCAGGTGTCGCCCAGCCATGCTAATTGCACCATCATAGTGGAGAAAGCTGGTACTCGGTGGCCTAAGCGGTGTGTGCGTGTTCAAGGCGCCGGGGTGAAAGCTAGACCCTCATGGCAGTTACCGCGGTTACAAATTGATCTGACCTCTGGAATAGAGACACCCGGCCAGACACTTTGATGCATGAAAATCTATTCAATCATACATCTCGCTTTAATCCGCTCCCTTCTCTCTCCGTCTCCCCCGAGACACACACTCGCACGCACAAACACACACGCGCAAGACCACACACTCACGCACACAAAGCTACAAGTGTGCAGACACATGTAGTCACAAACATTGGCACACAGACACCATTATGCAAAACTTTGCCTGTTAATATGGATGAAGTTGGCAGACAAATGTACACAACTTTTATGGAGAGCAGGAGTCACGCCACTATGGATGTCTATAGGAAAATGTGTTTTTTAGAATACTCCACTGAATTATTAAAATAATTTCTGCTATGAAATTACTACAGGATTCCTCTGACCAGTAATAACTTAAAAATATCCAATAATATTTCATTAATATTATTTTTGAGTATGTAGTATTTTCATGAATACAAAAGCATTCCTGTTAATTTTTTATTGTATTCTCCTGGTGTTACTAAAGGTATTCCTATGCTAGTACTATAGTACTAACAGGACTTGATAAGAAGTTAAACAATTTTTCTTTATTTTGTTATTGTACTCCAATATAATTTTTTTGTAATATTACAAAAAATTTACATTTTTACAAGTAAAGTTGCTGGGCTCAACAGTTACTTGAGTAAGTATTCAGAACACTTCACTTTCTCTACATTTGTTGTTTCATAGACAGAATATATAATTGATCTACACACAATACCCCATGATGACAAAGCGAAAAACATTTTTTTTTAAGCGTGCGCAAATTTATTGAGACTAAAAAACTGCAGTATCTCATTAGTAGTAAGTAGGTGCAGTTGTGTAATATCTTGTGTATCAGTGACATACCGTTGTATGCAGTCACATCACATGCAAGTGGAATAACACTCAGGGGTCCTTGCAGTTGCTAGCTTAAGTGGCACCGCGATTATGACACATGAGTGACTGCGGTCACGTGGGTAATACATTTTGCCTCGCTCTAATGAACTGGACTTCTTGCATTTCGCACAGCCTTAAGACTGCTGCTGTACTCAAAATCGAAATTTAAAATACCTAAATAACCTTTAGAACAGTGTTGAACAGATTATCTATTTACAGAGCAAAGGCGATTAATGTGCATAATTGCTAATTATAATACTTCTGTCAGACATTTGATTATTTTCTGTGGGGGAGTGCCACGGTGAAAGGAAAGCTGTGTAAATGCTGACCTATATAGTATTAAGGGGTTTCCAGTGTATTCTTTGCTTTAGCAAACGTGTTAAGGGCCTCTTTTATTTCCCCCATAGCATTTTAAATCCGGCTCAACCAGATAGAGGCCAAGGACATTTTGAAAAGCCTCCAAAATGTTTAAAAGTCCAACAGTTAGGTTTGTTCTGTGCTCCATGTGTAGGTTTTCTTTGTCTGAATGTGGAGAGAACTGATGCTACAGTGTACTGCCTACCACAAGAAGCGCTTTTGCGTGACTGAGCTAGAGCTGAATGTGTGTGTGTGTGTTTGTGGGTCTTTAAAAAATACAGCCTCAAAAGCAGTAAATACGATGCTGGAGATGTATTAATTGAGTAAAACTCATTAAACATGATCATTTTCTAAATATGATGCCCTGGAATCTGTCAACTTCTTAATGTATGCTGAAAAAGTAACTTCACTACTGTTCACTAGTAGGTAGAGGAGAGTGGGGTAAGTTGAGAACATTTTTACTTAGGTTGTCCCACTGTCAAGGGGAATAGAGACCGAAATAAAACATCTACATCTACCCTTATTTCAGAACATCCCCTTGTCAGGTAAAATGACAAAAATGCACCAATTACAAAGGGTCTTGAAAATATGATTGGTTAAATAAAGTGGTCCTGTGGCCACTGTGTTAGCCCCAGGGTAGGGGTGAGATGATCCAAGTCAAGGGGTGAGATGATCCAAGTCAAGGGGTGAGATGATCCTAGTCAAGGGGTGAGATGATCCAAGTCAAGGGGTGAGATGATCCTAGACAAGGGGTGAGATGATCCTAGTCAAGGGGTGAGATGATCCAAGTCAAGGGGTGAGATGATCCAAGTCAAGGGATGAGATGATCCAAGTCAAGGGGTGAGATGATCCTAGTCAAGGGGTGAGATGATCCTAGTCAAGGGGTGAGATTATCCTAGTCAAGGGGTAAGATGATCCCAGTCAAGGGGTAAATTGAGCCATATGGGGGTTAATTGACCAATCTTTTTTTTTTCAAATAAAAACCTGAACACAATTTCAAATATTTTATTTATTTCATTTAAATATAATTTAATAATGCATGCTCCCTTTCCAAACAGTCTTGCATATTATCTGTCCTCATTACAATGTTTGAAATTACAAAAGAATCTAAAGGAGGGAATACATGTTTACATTTTCTTCTAAATAATTTATATATGACTGAAAATGTCAATTTATACGGAAGTATATTATATGTGAGGTTTTACAGCAGTTGCGCTACATATTTAATTTTTATATTTTTTTCCTTGACACTATGGTGACTTAAAATGGATAATTACTCCGATTTATTGCATATTGTTTCATTTTATCTGGCTTTTATATTGCTAAATGTTATCCTTATATAACATTGATGCAAGGTGAGGCAGGACACAAGCACAGGGAGAATGGAGGACATTGAATAAAGGAACTAAAATATGGCAAAACCAAAACTAAATCACCAGTCAATACAAGACAAAACAACATTACAAATGGTAAAAACCAATACAAAGACCATCAAGAAACATTGGGGAAGGAAGAGCTTAAATAGGGTCCGTGATGAGGGAAAACAGGTGCGGGCAATAATCAACGAAAACAGGTGTCCGTGATGAAGTGAGGACACCTCACTTCACTGGCACGACAGGTTGCCGGCAGGTTGCCGTGCCAGAACGTGACACCTTAAGACAGTTAGGAAATTTAAATACAAAACAGTCCTATTACATTACTAACGGAACAATCAGGGGTTAAACTGTGCTGAGCCCCGGCACTTTCAGTCCATTAAAGAGCCAGGTGGGCCCGAACCATGGTATCTTTGGTAATGAGAATTCTGCACTTCTGTAATGAAATTCAGCCAATCAACAGATATAAAAACACAAGCACAAGACAGCACACGCAACAAAAATCTAATGCTGAGTTGCGGAACCAGGAGCTGGTTTAGCTTTGATTTAACAGTCATTATACCTGACACTTTTCCCATGCACCTATCTTCATCACTGCCAGTTGGAAATAATGGGTTCTTCCTGAATATAAAGTCATATAGCAAAAATAGTATACATTTTGTCTAGACACACAGGCTGGGTCAACTTACACAACTCTCTCCTATGTATTACTTTTACAATATCATGAACTATAGAAATAACTATTAAAAGATTTCTATAGCTATTGCTGTAGTATCACAATAAGATTGCTGTAGTATTACTATAACAATGGTTTAGTAATTTCTATAGTATCACTATAAAAATACTACAGTTATTGCTAGTGACTCTCAAAAGTAACCCCCGGACTTTTACAAATATGAAACAGAAAATAATTAATGGCATGAGTATTCACCCCCTTTGCTATGATGCACCTGATTGAGCTGTGGTGCAACCAACTGTCTTTAGAATTCCCTTAATTAGTTGAATGGAGTCCTCCAGTGAGCCATTAAGGTGTTTCACATGGGAGGTTCCACAGCTGGTTTATACAATGCCTGACAAAAACTACGTCATGAAGAAGGAAAAACATACAAAGCAAATCTGGATAAAAGTTCTTCAAAAGGACCCAATCCGGGGTAGAATGTTATAACATTTCCAAGGTATTGAATATCTCCCAGAGCACAGCAAAGCTCATTATTAAGAAATGGAGAGAGTATGGCACAACTGTAAATCTGGCTAGAACTCAAAAAATTGAATATCCGGGCGACAAGGGCACTAGTCATGGAGGCCACTAGTAAAAGGCCTATGGCAACTCTAAAGGAATTACACTCTTTCACAGCTGAGCTGGGAGACACTGTGCATATTTAAAAAATAGCCAGGGTTCTTCACAAAAGTGGTGTTTATGGGAGAGTGACAAAAAGAACTCTAAGGGTTATGTTTGCACTAGCCTTTACACGGCACATCATCCTGAAAACACCATCCCAGCCGTAAAGCGTGGTGGTGGCAGCATCATGCTATGGGAGATGCTTCTCTTCATCAGAGCCTGGAAAGATTGTGAAGATGGAGGGGAAAATGGAGGCACTAAAGTACAGATTAATCCTGGAATAACAACCTGTCAGAGACCTGGCACTTGGGAAAACATCCATTTCCAGCAGGACAATGACTCCAAACACACAGCTTAAGCCACACTGGAGTGGCTTAAAAACAAAAAGGTCAATGTCCTGGAGTGGACCAGTCAAAGCCCAGATCTCAATTCAATTTAGAATGTGTGGAAAGACTTGACAATTGCAGTTCACTAGTTTCCCATCCACCTTGAACCAGCTTGAGCAATTTGGCAAAAATTGCTGTGTCGAGATAAGTAGAGACTGGTAGAGACTTATCCAAACAGACTCATGGAGGGAATTGCTGCTAAAGGTTCCTCTACCAAATAATAACTAAATAATATTTATGCAATCAATTATTTTCTTTCAGTTTTGTATTTGCAATTAATTTTTAACGTGGGCATTATAAACATTATAAATCAGTGGCAAAAACCAAAGAAAAAAATGAGTTATAGTTATAGTATTCCTATAAGATTACTTAAGTTATTCGGTTGTTATGTAAGGTCCATTAGGGATACAAAAATAGCCAAAGATTAATGACTAACACCTTAATAGAGTATACTGTATATACAAATAGTAGAACACAAGACTCATAATATGACTAATATGACAATCATAATATAACTATCACTATCAAGGCAATAAAATGCCATTCTTTCCATTTTAAGGTTGAGGTTCACTTTTCTAGATTAGTTGTATTCATTTCATAACTGAACTCTATAGACTATCACCAGTGCGCTGTGATACCAGGAAAACCCTGCTGGCAAAGCCACTATGCTTCTCAAACAATGCTGGCCATGAGTGTGTTACCAAAGAGAACTTCAGACTGGCGCACAACGTGGGAAGCCCCAAACATCATTTCCATTGGGGTTGCAATAAACTACATCCTACAAGTACTCAGGCACAAATCCTAACTTTTTTTTGTTATTTAAACAAGAGCAACCAAAAATGGTGCCGGAAGCTTTTCGCACACTATGGGCAGAAAAGATTATCACACCATGAGCCACCACAGTCCTCTCTCCTTTCCTTCACACCGTTGTCATGACAGCTAAGACAAACAACCTGTAGCTGGCAAGCTACAATATATATATTATTCATCTGGATCCTACAACTGAGTGAAAACCACAGGATTTAACAATCAAAGCCTGGATTAGCCAAAATATCCCGAATAATAATTTAAAAGAAATGCAACAAAACACGTCAAAATAATACAAAAATATGTAGCCTTGAACATTTATAGAGCTGTCTTACTTGGCTGCCTTGCAGCACCATGACAACCACTAAAAGTTCCAATAATAAGTTGGTAATTTTACCCGACCATAACGTATAACGTTCATGCAGATTAATGTAAACAGAAACAATGGGCGTAAGACTTTTCTATCTGTATATACACAAATATGAATCCAGTATTTTCATCATGAAGCGGGTGAACTTTGATTGATGTGGGTGTGTGCTCCAGGCCGTACAGGCCGTTCAGGTTCCAGCAACCAGCAACGCAGCCTGGAGCAATTTACATAAGGTCACCACTGTAATCAAACTAATTGGCAACACCATCATAAAACTAATTGAGCATGAATGCCAATCATGATTATATAATATTTCAGTGCTTGGCAGGGGTGTATCAATCAACCCCTCTCTCTCTCTCTCTCTCTCTCTGTGCAACGTGAACTCAACGCTGACTGGAGAACCGGGGGCGACAACGCTCACGCAGTGTCACGCATGTGCACACATGCATTTACATAAACACACATACACACACTGACAGGCGGTGGAGGTTTAAGGTGTTGCTGGTATTTACTCAGGACAGGTGAAATAATGTTGTTGTTTTTTTGCCAGGCCAAAAATGCCAGTGCCATTATACTTTGTTGTTTAGGGCCGACATTAACAGGCTGTTAGGCGGGTTGCTATAACTGGAGCCTTCTGGTCACGTTTGCCAGGCTAATAGCCCGCTCCACCTCAACTGGTGGCAGAAGCCTATAACATCTCCCCCTGGGGATAGAGGAGCCAAGCACCAGAGGAGAGTAACTCCACAATGCCACCAAGTGGTGCGGCTCTGTCAGCTCTATTTTTAACTACCTGGCCGAGACGTGGAAGCCCCCTTTCTGCTTATCATAGAGAACCAGCTTCTTACAAAATATAACAACATTGCTTGTAATCAGTCTTGAATGCACTACTATCTGTATCTCTCTCCCTCCTTCTCTCTCTCTCTCTTTCCCTCCATTCTCTTCTTCAATCAGTATATATATCTCTCTCCCTCCTCTCTCTCTCTCTCTCTCTCTCTCTCTCTCTCTCTTTCCCTCCATTCTCTTCCTCAATCAGTATATATCTCTCTCCCTCCATCTCCCTTTCTCTACGTGCACCACACACATATACACAGACATGAACGCACACACACATCAACCAGTTTGAGTTGGTTATTCAGGCTATAGACACATTTTTCCTCCCGAACCCTGAGAGTCATTGATAAGGGATTTTTCGGAGAAGACGGCAGGACAGAAAGGGCTGAGCAGACACGCTCCTCACGGTTCCAACCAGGCAGTGGGTAATCTGAGGCAGACACTAGGGGACCCAGGACGGCAAGCTTTCTAACGATTAATAGTACCCTGTGTTTCAAGGAAGTTGCATTTACAACTGAATATTTAATAAGGATGAACCCGTTTCTCTCAGCTGGATAAAAAAAATTGGCTCCCCAACTGAGAAATCTTATGTTCTCAATAGGAACCCACGAAGCAGAGGAATAGTACATTAAATCACAGGCGGCTGGTGGAATCTTAATTGGGAAGAACATGGCTCAAAGTGGTGCCGTGAATTGAATAAATAAAACTGTATCAAACACATTGTTTCAAGGTGTTTGATACCATTCCATCCAGTCTGACCTCGAACACTATAATGAGCAGTCTTCTCGTCTCCAGCTTCATGTACAGCAAACGGTGTCAGCCTTATTTAATATAAGCAACATTTTAAACAGTAATCGCCAAAATGATTTGGACAGTGACACATTTTTGTCTCTGTTTTCTAGCACTTTGGGAATCACATAATGACTGTGGGATTAGAGTGCAGACTGTCTGGCTTTAATTTGAGGGTATTTTCGTCCATTCTGGATGAACCATTTAGAATTTACAGCATGTTTGTGCATAGTGCCCCATTTTAGGGGGCAAACATATTTGAACAGTTTACATCTGGCTCTTATTACGCAGGTGTGTTTGTTTGCATCATTAGTGCATGTACAAGAGAGTTGTTAATGTCTAGTCTTGATTCTAGACTTTGCATTTGGAGTCTCTTGCTTGTGCGTGAGAACTTAAGGACTAAAGAAGTGTCAATATCAAGCTGACCATCATGAGCCAGACAAATCGGAAAAAATCAATAAGGGACATAGCCCAAGAATTTGGTGTGCCAAAATCAATCAATTTTACATTAAGAACAAGGAAAAAAGCACTGTTGAGCTTTTTGGACCTTGGAAGACCTTTATAATAGATTACCACAGAATTCTCACCATAATGAAGGAGAAGGCAACAACAACCCTCATCTCCAGGATGTAAGTATGGATATGCCAGCCACGTGCCTTGCTCTATGGCAAGGTGCAAAATCAGGATCGCCTGACTTCTGTAAAATTGTGAACAGATGAAACAAAGATTAACCAAATATGGCAAGGGAAAGCTGTGGAGAAAAAAATAAATGACATAACACCTCATCTGTGAAATAAGGTCTAGATGGTGTTACGTTTTGGGCATGTATGGCTGCCACTGGGACTGGCTCACTTGTATTCATTGAAACTGCTGACAGTAATAGCAGGATTCATTCTGAAGTGTCTCATTCACAGAAAAAATAGAAACATATTTCAGGTTACGCTCAAAATCAATTCACTGCCAGAATAAACACTGCCAATTTGACTGGTTTGTTTTGTGAGAAAAAGCTTTTAAACTACTATGATTGGACAAACAGCTCTGTTCGCAAAACAAAAAGCCTGTTCCACTAGGGAGAGCTCACATTCTGTAAAACCTTAGATAAACTTTCAGTAAAGACATACACACTGGAATAAAAACGTAATACAATCCCCACTCACTAAAAAAAGAAAATGTTTAAGTCTCTCCGCTGGCCACCTGTGAATCAATACAGTAGTTCAGTTGTCATTAATACATTGACTCTCACAGCCCATGGGTCACAACATCACATCCCCCTCCGGAACACACACACGGACACACACACACACACCTATTCCCCAGAAACTTCCCTGTTCTTGATTGCCACTGTAAAACCTTTGCTCTGGGCTTGTGGTTTCAGTTCTCAGCGTCGGTCTATAGTAGTTACGATGCTGTTACAGCTAATATAAAATACGGCAGTTATGTCACCACACCCAATAAACGGTACATGTATCGACTAATGTCTTAAGTTGTATTCCACCAGCACTGGGCTAGCTATACTCCCATTTCCTAATCCGGTAATATTCTCCCAACACAAATATTACGCTAGCCCTCTTACAACCTGCGGCTTAACCCTCATCCTTCATGGCTGTTAAGAAGGAAATTACACATCAGAACGGAACTCCAAACACCATTACGGCTCGGCTTTGGGGTCTACAGACTCATCAGCACAGTTTTACAGTGTCGTTTACTTAAGCTATTAGCCTACTGCCCATGGCTTTAAAACAGTAGAAAATACAGCCACAGTTTTATGACTGTGGTGTGAGAGATTGGTTGTACTTCTGTCCATGTGTATTGGTCAGGGGTTTTTAAACCTTTCAGTGCCCCACCAGATATTTCAAAAAAATGTTGTTGAGGCCATGAACAAGCACACCTGATTCACTAATCAAGGCCTTGATGATTAAACTACTATGATTGGACTGTCAAGTTTAATCAGGTGTGGTAGCTCTGGAATAGATCAAATATGTGGAACGACTGGGGACCCTGAGGAGTGGGATGCACACCTGTGGTGAAGGTCTCATGGCACAATGATATTGCCTACAACGGATGACATAGAGTGGAAGAAACCTCACAGGGAGGCTCTACAAAACACTTCTTGTCTTCTCAGGCACTGTTATTCAAAGAGTATCTGGATTTCGTTTATGGGGTAGGATGACAGGCACAAAAATATAATTAATAGAATGGACAAATTGGTGACTTGAATGGGGACTCTGATTTTATTCATTGTAGTTCTATGTATTTAATACTACCCGATAGGCAAAAGTCAGATGGATAACTTTTTGAAAAACTGGACCTAGAACATTCAGGTAGGTAGACTATTGCTGTATTTCATTTTCAGCCTCCACTTCCAGAGCCCAGCATTCATCACATACTGCCGGTAACACATTGAGGTGAAGCCATTTGTCACAGTACCAAGTGGCTTAACTCACATTCTGAAAAGCATCCGTAGACTTCCAAACAGTAGATAAATGGTCTGAGAGAAAGGCACACCATCAAAAAGGATATGAAAATACATATTGTACTCTAGCCAAGTTATATCACTTCATCACGCCCAGTTTTTGTCTATAGTAGTTTAGGGTGGTCCAGCAGTTTAAGCCACTGCCTCCCATACACAACGAGCTGCAGCACACGGTTCAAATCCAACCCACTATTTAATCCCACTATCTCCTCTATCTTTCCACTTTTTCTCCTCTATCAATAAAAGCATGAAATGTCCCAAAATACAGAGGCTTCTGACGCTTTGTGCGTGATCCCTAAGTGATAGTCAGTGACCGTAGGGCCTAAGCTCCAAAAAGTTTTGTAGTTCTGGAGCCTAAACTCTGTGGCTGATTGGGTAGCTTTACGAACCCAGTCAGACATAGACATCCTACGGCGATCTCAGGACAATACTTGTCAATACCTGTCATCGATCGAGGCAGGTGAGTGGCATCATCACATGCAGCACCCCTGGTGAGGAAACCCTCCTGTCTCGATCAATGAGAGAAGCTTTGAAAGAGACAAGATGGCGGCGTACAAGTTGATTTGCTTCATGGAGAACAATAATGTATCCTTGTCTGGGCAAATCAAGAAACGTAGAAGAGTTAAATCAGTGATTGTTTTATATTTGTTCACCTTGTAATTGGTAATGGAGGACCAGTTAACCAGTTTCAAACTGCAGCAACTGATAAGACCTGGTCATCACAAACTCTCTGGGCACAGCATCGATCAAAATCCAAGTGGGTGTTTGGAACAAACAGTCAGAATCAGATATCTGTGGATCAGGTGGGTAGCTGGGTCAGGAAAAACGTTGTTCAAGTGGCAGAGGGTTTTAGCCACGATTGACCAAATCACAGCTCTTGAACAGCATGCAAGTTAGCAGAAGCATTTGAACAGGAAGCAGGTAACGAGACAAGGAAGAGATTGCAGCTCAACATTGCCCCCCTGTGGCAAAAGTTAAGTAGTGTCTGTATGTGCTAGGACAGGGGCCGTAGAGACCACATTCCTGGGGCTATGTCCCAGAAGCCAGGCCATAACTGACAACTCCAGATATTTACACTAGTGAAGAGAAATGACATATTTCTTTGCATTCCACAGTAAGCGTTTGGGTAATTAGATTAAGTAATTTCCCAGCTGTTATTACAATAATACATTTTCATTTAAATTCCATTCCGACATCCCGGTTGACTTAATGATTTTAACGTAATGACAGCTCTCACAGCTCTTGCTCTGATTAACTGTTAATTTTCAGTGTAGTCTTGGCCTCTGTGTGTGTGTGTGTGTGTGGCACCAAGCAGGGAGCCGTCAGGGCATTCTGATTATAACTATTACCATTGTCAGAGTTTACTTAGTTAGCTCTTAGCGCAAGGGCACCTTTTCCCAGCAGAGACACACACACACAAATATACACACCCCCTCTGTGTCTCCTGCTGCAAATCATCTGGTCTTTCCATACCCTCCCTTTCTCTCCCAGACGTCCTCTACTAACCTCTATGCAAGCCTTTTCACTTTGGTTAGTGTGGTGTGGTGTCTGGGCAGCTATTGGTCCAGACTGGGTTCTGTCTGTGTTTATGTAGTCTGTCTGTGTTATTATTTGACAAACACTGGCAGGGAATAACGAGGCCAATGACTAGGGATGGAAATAATGAATTTCAAATACTCTGGTGATGGTTTCAGTGTCGACCTCCAGCCCTGTTAGTTGACACAGTTCAGGGTTGGGTTAATGTACTGTATCTCTCACTTCTGTACCATGGAAATTTCCATGAAGTCATCAGCCTTTTATTTCTAATTACATGGCATGACACATGACCTCCCGCCTGACCTCTGGTGCTCATCATAGCAAGGGTAATGTATTGGATATTAGAGGTGTGTGTAAGTATTCTCTACCAAGCGGATGTTTGTGTCTGATTTTTGTATTCTCTGCTGTCCTACTAAGCAAAAAGGCTGTAACTGCTTATTTTGTCATTTTGAGCATAGTGTTAGAATTAGGGTTACTTTAAGGTTTAAGTATTACCGGTTAGGTTTAGACATTACTGATAGGTTAAGTTTGAAAGTTTGGTTATTGAGGTTAGGTTTAGCGCTAGGGAATAAGGGTTAGGTCTCAGCAGGGGCGAAAATCTGCTATCAACTTTGGAGGGGACAATTACATGAAATTTTCTCAAGAGCAATTCTTGAGGGGACACCAAAAGTAGTGCTGTAATACACTACTTTTTCAGTTTGTGCCATCGGTTTGCCCGCTACTGTAGCTCTGCAAATTCAGCTATTGTATGTGTATGGAGTTACTTTTGTTTCAATAAGAACAAACAAAAGTATTAGTCTTGCAAACAAAATAATTAATATTGAAAGCAAAACATCAACTAAAAAGTATTGAGATCAAAAATATATATATTGCAAATAAAATCTTTTGAAATGCGAAAACAAATTAATTAAAAATGAATGCAAATAATTCTGTGAGAGTAAATATTTTTTCTTGATAACGCGATTGCGTTAAAACAATTGTCTTTGGCAGCAGTTTTTTTCTCTTTGGTTACGAGACCCTGGATTTTGCTCTCGATTTCCTTTTTTGCAGTTGCGAGTTTTTGACAGATTTCACGGTGGGCGGGTTTAAGAGAGGAAATGCATCTCCACTGGTCAACCAGACTGGGCAACATCAACAGCTAAAGTTTGTTTACACTGTAGGCTTGTTACATTAATAAGTAGACAATGTCATTGTGTACTGAACTTAACTTAGGTTTCTGCAAGTAAAAAATATACACCCAATCGTGCTTTCTGATACAAATTGCTAGTTGTTTATTTGTTACTCTATGCATACTATGAAGTTGCTTTATCAAATTCCATATATAAGACGTGTCGATTGTATTCACTGAACAATCATCTCGTGCACCTATGTTACATATCTAACAGGCTAAGATGAAGCTGACTAGAAAGCTGATACATACAAATGACAGCATGTTATAATTTAGCTAGTTAGATGTGGAACAGAACTAACCCAAAATCATAATGTAACCACAGCTATGCAGTATGGCCAGTATGTGTTAATTTAAGTTATACAATTTTAAGAGGCACAGCAGGCAACATTCGCCAAGTAAGTCTGTGTTAAAACAGCTTACAAAAAATGGGCATATATTGAGTCTTGATATAACAGTGCTTTATTAGTTGATTGATTTGTCATGTCATGGTAACCAATCTGCACAACTAACCATTACACTATCTTCATATGTTACACTCAAACTCATTATTTATGTTACATTCACACACACAATGTTATTCCTACAGTATACCTGGAGATCTATGATTGAGACTTTCCTACAGGTAACACAGTTCTTGTGTCCAAGAAAAAGGCTACAAAGTGTTCAAATTGGCTTCCTCAATAATAATTTCTAACACTTATGTATTTAACCAGGAAAGGCTCATTGAGATTAAAAATCTGTTTTTAAGGAGCATCCTTGCCAAGATAGGCAGCAGCAAGTTTAAGTGTTAAGAATAACAAATAGACAACATAAAACAAATATAAGCAGTCATAATTAAAAAAAAACATTACATTGGAAGAACCTTAAGAGTAGAAAAAATCTGTATAGTAATTACATTTGCAGCAAACCTTATTGAACTTGTTACTAAGGGATTGTAACAAAAGGGACTGTCCATTCGACACAGTTCAATGATAACAGATCCTTCTGCCCACCGCTTCCTCATCAATACAGTTAGAAATATACTATACATAATAATATTGGAAACAAAGTTCCTCCTGCTACTGGGTTTTTCCACAGCCATGGAGCCAAAGCCACATGTGATAAAAGAACACAAATTATTTTAAAAGGGTACAATGGAAGTGGAAACCTAAAACAGAGGGTCAATGTAAAACTAATACTGTTTCTCTGTTCACATGAACAGTATGCTGCAATTTGTAGTCATTTTGAGTAGTTGAATGACTTGTCACAACACAGGAACAGATGTCCATTTGCTGTCCATCAAAACTAGTCCACACTTTGACAGGGTGATGAATCAGGACACAACTCATAATCCTAAACCAAAGTATGCATTCATACAATCCCTCTCTGAAGGTAGTAATACAGACCATTTGAAAAAGGGGGCTCAGGGGAACACATTTCTTTTTGCCATTTTGTTGCAAAACTAGCCCTCACTTCTTCACGTATGAGAGCATCTTCACCTGACTGATGGAGGGCAGCTTGTCCAGCAGCATCTCAAATACAGGAAGGTATCTGATGGATAATTTGCTAGGGTTGCCTGCACATAGGAATGGCGTTATTTAGCTGTCCCACTCACATCTGATAGTTTTCTGAGAGTTTGAATACCAAATAGATGCACAATGTCTGGTATGAAGCAAATAATAAGATAAAGAAGTGATGTTTCTCCCCATACTGTAGATCACCAACCCCCTTAAAGAAACTTGTGTCATTGGGGAAGGATATTAATAAATATAAATGTAATAGATGTTAAATCTACCATGCTGCTTGTATATCACTTTTGACTTTAACTACTGGGCTAGACATAGAGGTGGTTGAGAGAGCACACATCCAATTTGGCCATTTCGTCTCCAAGGTGTGTTCCTGCATCCTCCTAATGTATAAAAAGATATGTTTAAGCAGTGACAGGAGGGACTTCCTATTATATTGCAAAATGAATGCAAGGAAGTGTATGAGTAGTTTGTTTTGGAAAAAGGGTGAAGAATTGGGACACAACTAACACATTAATATTACTTAATATTATGCTGCCTATGATAAACTAGACACAATCTACAATGATTCTGGCACCTCCACTTCCTACCTATCAAAGTAATTGTAGGCTTAACTAATAGGGAATATCTAGGCCACTTGCATCATCTGTTATAGATAAACTCAGTGAGGATGAAATACATATGGTATGTGAACATTACTTCCACTGCTGTCTGTCACCACTCTCCTCCACTCCAGCTACGTGTTTAGGTCACCTGGACCTCCTAAACAGACAGACAATAGAACCCTAAATAGCTAGTTATTTAACTGTTCCAACTGTTACAAGGCACAAAACAATTTACCATAGCTTTTTCCTGATGTCCTCATTGTTATAAAGATAGCTAGCTTAGCTAGCCAGTGCCATTGGGCTGGTTGGTTAGCTACTAACTATTGAACCTTTTCTTATCCGAAATGAAAAAATGCTCACATATAAACAATTATTAGGCAAATATATCCGGGCTAGGTTGTTTAGTCAACATACTGTTGCGCTTATTTCACGTGCGTCCACTCAAACATAGCTCCATGCAGGACAGCTTGTCTACCTATTAATGTAGCAAGCCTACAACGTAAACGGAGTGGAGCTGCTGATGTTGCCCAGTCTGGTTGACCAATGGAGATGCATTTCCTCTCTCAAAACCGCCCACCGTGAAATTTGTGTCAAAAACCCCCAACCGCAAAAAAAGAAAACGAGCGCAAAATCCAGGGTAACGTGACCAAACAGAAAAAAACTGCAGGCAAAAACATATTTGTTTTAACCCAATCGCGTTATCAAGAAAAAAATATTCCCTCTCAAAGAATTATAATGCATTCATTTTCAATCAATTTGTTTTCGCATTTCAAAATATTTAATTTGCAATATATATATTTTTGATCTCAATACTTTTTAGTTGATGTTTTGCTTTCAATATTAATTATTTTGTTTGTAATACTAATACTTTTGTTTGTTCTTATTGAAACAAAAGTAACTCTATATGTGAACCCTACCAACACAAAACAAACTTACTGGATTAACCTCATGTTAGCTACGTGCATTGAGCGCCTTTCAGACGGTAGACACGAACACTGTTACCTTGCCAGCTAAGAAACACTATACATTGCATTGTAAACTTCTCTCATTGACTCGAATTCAAACAGTCGCAAAAGCTGGTTGATGTTACTGTAGCTTGCAAGCAAATGTCATCTAATCGCTAGCTAACATAAACTGTGACCTGTAATTCAATGTAGTGAAAATGAAGGCTGGTGACGGTTAGGTATGGGTTTTATTGTATTGAGTGGTAAAGAAATGTCTAACATATTCTTTGTTTGAACTACTTACTGAAATCCGACCGACTCTGTCAGATTCCCACCCAGGCACCGTACCTGTTCCATGTGTCACTGCTGAGGGCTGGGGGGGCAGTGGATCAAACCATTGTGAGGCAAAGGGCGGGGGGGGGCGCAATTTTTTGAAACTTAAAAACGCACTATTAAGTGTCTATAATCAGCATAAGTGCGTTCACTGCGTCTTATTGAAATTACATAGTTATGTTTACAGCAATATATTGGGGGGGACAAATCATAGTTTTCCCCAGGATGAGGGGGTCGTGTCCCCCCCCGTCCCCCCTGGGATTTCCGCCTATGGGTCTCCGGTCCCCACAAGGATAGAAAGACAAATGTGTGTGCGCAGCCACTCAACAACCTGAAATGATACAGTTGCACTTAAACACAACAGCTCTCTTCTTTTACAGCTCTCTGCCTCTGTCCTCTGGAGAAGTAAGATATTTGCTCTCATGGCTGTACCAAGGGAATTACAAGAGAATTACCCTGGTCTGGACTGGTGGAGTAAAGCCAAGTATGTGTGTGCGTGTGTGTGTGAGCACGTACCTGCCCACAATGCTTGTAGTTGTTGATTTGCTGTCCTCTGTCTCATTCCATTGAAAACTAGCTACAGTTCCAGATAGTTGTAATAGGGAAAAGGGGTTAGTTTAGATCACAATATCCCTTACACTTATGATTCAGCATGATGAAATAGATTTCACGTTAAAACCTTACTGTCTGTATCCCCGGTAGGCTATATTCTTTTCTCACTGCTTGGAACATGCTTAACTCTATTGTAAAGCACGCATTGAGCTTAAACGAACCACTGCTTATTCTGACCCAATACTTTTTTCTGCTGACAGTTGCCCCCAACCACAGGGCTTCCATTCTTCCGCCCATTCTTGTGAAGCCTAATGAGTTCTGATGATAAGAATACAAACAGCAGGTGTAAAACCTCATTGCTCATATGACCACGCACACTCCCGACACACAGTGTCAAACAACCCATAGACATTCGGTGAAATTTCGACGGGCAGCCGCCCAGTCAAAACACTGGCACATCAAACCACAGTCCTGTCATTCCTCATGGATGACTTCCATGTCGTGTCCATCAGATAACGTTCATTGGTAACCCAAACACCCTAACATGAGAACAATGAGGAGTCCCTGGGGTGGTGCTGTTGTTAGATGGTGGTTGAGTGATGATCTCGTTGTACCAGCCAATGGAAGCTGGGATCAAGGTTAGTTGTACAGTTGTGGACTTGTGTGGGAGGGTTGAGATGGCTATTTGCCACCATAGCCACGCTGAGTGAGACCGAGTGGTCTAGATTTTTTTTTAAATAGTCGCAGTGTTTTGAATCAATCATATTAGGAATCCCTCCAAAGAGCACCATCTAAATGCTTTCTTGTATTACTGAAACTGTTTTTGCTATAGCAGGATCCCAGATACTGTCATCTTCAACCTGTGCTTGATTGAGCTTTCCTGGCATAATGAAACTAATGTAATAGTTCCAAGGGAAACCTTCTGCTCTTCTGGCACTCCAGGAAGTCTTAATCAAATGTTGACCGAGGTACCGACCATCACAACGCTTAATGGTGTCTAGCGAAATATTCAAACTTGGCGTGATGTTAATGCATGACAAAATGATCTAATGTCGAGACACTATACCGACACTCGGCACATGTATAGCTCAGTGGCGTAGTGGTTAAAGACACCGCCTCTCACGTGGAAGAGTTTCGAATCCTGTGACGGCAACAACCTCTATCACTTTTAATAGTGATAGAGGTTGTTGCTGAACTAGGCTTGTCTGGCTCTTTTTCTGGTTTATTTATGATTACATTTGCAACTATATATGCCATATTATGAACAGCAGCCACAGTCCGTATATTAGCCTATCTTCTGTCTTCTAATGTGACTGTAGAAAGGATGAACAAACCTCCTGAGCTGATAAATTAACAGATGGTATATTAATTTCTGAATATAAACGTGTCTGCCTACCAAAAGGATGTAAGCCAGCTGAGCCTAGTAACCTTACAGATGTGTTAAGTTAATGTAGCTACTGCAGCAATGCACTATTGCTGCTGAGCAATACATTCCAAGCTAGCACTACTAAAGCTGAGGGAAACTAGCTAGGTAGCCAGCAATTAAAAAAAAAATCTATTTCAGTTGTTAGAGGATGAACTTTAGAATTTGTCAGACAGTAAGGTGAAAACAGCAGCAGGAAGTATTGGTTCACACACTCAACAGTAACCCCCCCCCCACCTCCCCCGGGAACAAAACTTAAGATGCGGTAGATGAAGCCGCGGATCCTCCCGTGGCAGAGATAATGGTGGCAAGTCGTTTCCATTCCTTGCAAGTACTTAACTTGAGGTGTTCACTAAAAACTATGCACCGTCACATCCGAGCATGAAGAAAATTGAGCGAATGAAGGGAACTTGCTCTAATTTGGACAATCCTAATTCAACCCTTGTAGGTCACCTGATAGAGTGTGACACATAGGCACCAAGCCAGGTAGTCAGCCTGGAACAAGTCCACATGCATGGAAAACAACACAGGCACAGCTGACTTTAATTGGCTCATGTGGATGGCATGCCAATGAGCCACCGCAATTACCAGTGGCCAGTTTATCCTCCCCAGAGGAGAGAGGACTGGGCAAGCTCGCATTTCTGCAGGGTTGTTTCGGTTTGATTCTTCACGAGAAAATACTGGTTGTAGGCTACCCTCTGTACAGAAAATGTTTCTAGCACTGGTCTATGGACTAGAGTAGTCCTGCGTGCTAACCGCGCTGTCCCTTGTCCCTTCAGGCCACTGGGGGTACGGAGGTTTGCTAAGCCCTTAGTAAGCAGGAGCTCGCCCCATGGCACTGGGGTGGGTTTGTACTAAGCCCAGTGTCATTGGACGAAATGGGCCGTGTGTGGTGTGCCTAATGCCCACCGTCTACACGGGAATGACGGAATTCCGATCTGCTTTATGCTATGTTTCCGGACACCGGAGGGCAGACCAGAATGGATCTAGTATGGAACTAGGAGGGAGAGAGAGAGAGAGAGAGAGAGAGAGAGAGGAGTTGAGGCTGAGAGATTGAGTTGCCAATGTCATCAAACAACCTGTCACTGTGGTGCGTCTTCGCAGGGACGGCACACCTCTGGACGGCCACTGTTTCAGACTGATAGTAGCAGCACAGCTCCTCATCATCAGACAGGCAGAGGAGAGGACACTGATCCAACCTCCGCAGTAAGTCTCCTCTGTCTGCCTTTGTCTCACTGTCTGTCTTTGTCTGGGTTTATGAGCCGTGAAGTGCTTCTCTCAAGGGTCTCTTAACTCCCACAGGTGTGTGTGTGTGTGTGTAACTCATGAACCAATTAGTATTAGGTTATTAAAGTCACCATGAGGGAGCAAAGACATTGAGATGAATCAAATCTATAGATGACCAGGCAGTGCACAGTGTCAATGTGTAATAACACAGTTATTAATACTTAAACTGCAATTTTAACGAAAAGTAGGAAACATGTTCTTCTGTAATGAAATGACCTCTTCCATTCTTTTTAGGAAATGAGCTTGGCTCGGCTCCATGATAAACACAAGTTAAAGAAATACTGGGAACAGAAAATTGAAAGTCACAGCGATATGATGGGGAATGAGGAAACGAGATTGAGGAGCAGTGCTTTGTCAAAGTAAGTATATCTGTCAGACTGCCTTATAATGTATAGCTAATCACTGGTTTGCTGTAGAAAAGATGAATTTTCAAAACATCGAGAAAAAAGTATCAAAGTCTGCTTTGTAGATGATAATTATCAATGGAAACTGGTGTTCATTTACAACCATAAGAGACTTTGCAAAATAACTGCATGTTACGAGGGCTCCTTGGCAGGGTAATCTCAGAAACACAGAAGTCAAATATTGAAGAATCTGCCCTCAAGAGATTCTGGCAGGATAGGCATCAGTGGATCAGTGGAAAAAGCTATTTTCTAAAGTAGTCTGTTTATATGCTTTACTTTAATCTTTAATCCAATTTTTACCCAAATATATATTTTTCTGTCATTTAGACAAATATTTTGACATACTATACAAACATTGCCTGTTGGCTAGTACCCTTTTAAGTTACATTAGGCCTACTTATAATTGAGTAGGATATTTCAGTACTTTTTCAACCCTTGGTGAATGAGTAACAACAAAGTTGTGAGTGAAAATGTGAGTGTGGGAGTGAATTAATTAAGGAGCATAATTCCTACTTTACACCTGTTTACAGCATGAAAAATGTCACGTTTAACAATAGTCAGGTAACAAAAGGTATGGTCAATTGTTAAAAGACAAGGTCAATATTTTTCTTTTAAAAGTAAATTGCAGTAATTTACTCATACACTCGTACATTTTATATGAGTTACTTTTTACTTTTGTTTTGTTCTTTTACACCAATAGTTTCACAACCCCTGAGACTAATGTTGCATAACCAACAATACTTGAATAGGATATCTTAGTAATTTTTCCACCCCTGGTAGATGCACAGGACAGAAAATAGTCTAATATGGGGACAGATCCCCTCATTATAATGAGCATCTGTTCTTGAGATGCTGCTGAGAACCTAACCCCTAGTAACCAAGACAACACGCCTTGCACCCTTGAAGCGTAAATTACTAGCAAATTAGTTCTAATCTATGGCTGGCACAGGTAGGCTACAGAGCCCAGATAACAGACAGACAGCAAAACAGGCAGGGAGACAGGCAGTCAGGCAGTTTGCTGTGCATCTGCAGTAAGGTCATGGGGATTAGCGCGTACAGTGGTACAAATGCACTCTAATCCTTCCTCTTTGGTCCTGTGACTAATCAATGTGAGCAGAATGTGTTGCTTTTGGAACAGCTGAGAGGAGCTCACTAAAGCAGCTCTAACCCTTCGCCTGCTTGTAATGAATATATCGATTGTTCACACACAGAATGACACAATGGGCTTTAAAGGCTGATCCTGCTTGTATTAATATGTGCATCTATGTGAGCCACAAATCCCCTTCTTTACAAAATGAAATAACTGACTGTAAAAGCAAATGCTGCCCAGACAGTAAGTGAAAGGAAGGAGATAGAGAGTGGGAGAGGAGGAGTGGGAAAAGGGACGAGTGAAAGATGGACAGGTCTGGAAGTTTGTTTTATTACATCACCACCAGTAGTAGGCCTAATACTATGGCCTTGGGTATTGTATTCAGACCTGGGTTCAAACACGATTTTATATATTTCAAATACTTTTTCTTTTTTTTTAGACTGCCTGGAATAGTATTTGAACCCGCTCTGATCATCTGAGGTATGATCAGAATTGTTTTGATTGGTGATTGTGATACATGTGATGTGTCCGTAGCATTTGGCCTGTCGGGAGGCCTAACATACCAGGGATCCTTATTATCATTCCCTTGGTGGGTGTCGATGGACATATTGTAGGTGTGAATAGGATCATGTGTCGGGGTGACATCTTGTTTAGGTGAGTGACAGGGTGCCCAGTAAAAAGGTGACATTTTATTAATTAGTGCACCAATAAGATAAAGGACCACTACTGCAGCATATTAAAAAGGAAAATATATTTTTGTTAAAAAAACATTTGAAATGGCGATAAGGTAATGACAGAACCATGATAGGATTTGGTGTTTGTTAATATACGTATTCTACTGTAAGTTGGCAGTCATGACTGTTCTGCTGTATTTATAAACTAAATGCTTCATGTAGCACCTTCAGTTGTTGTACCAGATTGATTCTCCATGAGCTACAGACAGCATTGTTCACGATGCTTCCAACAGGCTGAGGGAGGAGTGGCTGAGGAGACTGAAGCTGCGGAACCAACAGCTGGAGGGCTTCGAGGAGGAGCGTATGAGGAGAGCCAAGATGACCCAGTAATGACATGCTAATCTAAATTCTAAAATCTACATCATTTTAAGCCTGACATATTAACACTGTAGATGGCTAGATAGGGCAAATATCTCTTTATTAGTACTTTGATTACCCTTACTTATGGCTTCTCCAGATGACTCGTTTTTTTTTAGATTGGTCAAATCAAAGTTTTTACTTGACTTTGAAATAATATGTCTGCCACCAATTAAAAACTATAAATGGATTAGATGGATTGGTATGAATCAGGAAATATATCAGTGTTACCGAGGTCAGAAGGTTGGACAGCTCTGTACAAAACTCATGTCATTATACTTCTATGTACAGTGTTTTGGAAATTGTAAGGTATCAAAGTACAACCCAGTTTCCAAAAGAAGTTGGGACGCTGAGTAAAATGTAAAAAAACAGAATGCAATGATGTGCAAATCATTTAAAGCCTATAATATATAGAAAATAGTACAAAGACAACAATATCAAATATTGAAACTGAGACATTTTATTTTTTCTTGAAAAATATATGCCCACTTTGAATTTAATGCTTGCAACACGTTTCAAAAAAGTTGGGACAGACTTCTGGTGTTTTCTCCACTGAAGTTGGAGAATGGGGTTAAATAAAGACCAATTACAAATTAAGGGTAGGGGTAGAGAAAATATACATTTTTAAAGATTGATGAGAAATAACTAAAGTGAATCTTCTTGTTCTTGTGTAAGTTCAATGACTGGGATGTCACTGATTAATCAGAGCTATGCTCTACAGACTGTCATGACACTCACACTGGAGTTGTGAGGCATACATTTGCTATATGGTGTGTGAGCAGACTCTATGCTGGTTAGAGTGATGGACATGGTTACAGGTGGGGTATTTTGTTGTTTGACTTTGTTAGGAGGATTGGAGGAAGATGTTATAAGGAGAAGACATGATATAACCAGGTCATCCAAACCCAGCACACCCAGAAGAGGACTGGCCAGTCCCCAGAGCCTAGTTCCTCTGGTTTCTTCTTAGGGACAAATATGTTTAGTATTTTTAAGGAAAATATGGACAATGCAGAGAATCCGTAAAATTGTGCCAATTTCCAAGCCTGATGTCATCATTTTTACTAGTTTATTTGCATGGTCATTGTATTATTATGTGTCATGAAAGATTATGCGATGAAAACACAAAATTTAATGGCAAAATTGAGAGAGGCATCTAGTGTGAGGCATGTGAGATTGAAACCACTCATTTGAATGTGTACAGATGCAAGTGGATAGATTCCAAAAGTGTTAGTATTTTCTTTTTTATAAGACAGTATGCTTAGTTGCTTTATCTGAGGAAAGTCAAGTAAAACTTGTGTCAATGCGTTTATGAGTACATTTTACAATGTGCAAGCAAGCAAGCAAGCAAGTTTATTTATATAGCACAATTCATACATCGAAGCAATTCAATGTGCTTTACAAAGAAAAATAAAATATAAAATATATAAAAATACAATAACATAAAAACAAATACTCAAATTAAAACATCAAAACAAATGAAAACATCATAATAATAGAAATACAATAAGAAAACATAAAGATTAAAAA
>JACXGI010003630.1:0-32618 GCA_016801175.1 Esox masquinongy | reverse complement strand
AATGTGTTAAAATAAGCATGGCAATGGAGTGCTGTTTACTTTTTCTTTTCACTTTGATGCTATGAAACATATCAGAATAAAAAAAATTACTTGGTATACTGAGGCATCCCTCTGTAGAAAGTTTTGAAGGACCAGGCATTTTTCTTTTGTGCAGCAATGAAGTATAATTTTTTGTATTATATATGGTATAATATCCCATGCATAATTATCGTGTTAATGGAGAAGTGTGCTAATTCTAGAAGCGTTCTCTAGAAAATGTTCTAATGAGGTGGTTAATTAAATTGTGGGAAATAATTTAAAATATTATTACATCATTTATATTTGTGTTAAACGATTATATAACAAAAAAAAACTGTTATTACATCTAGGAAAGGTCAGCGGTCATTTTCCTATGATCACACTGTGTAATTATTTTGCTCCCATTTTATCCCCTTTCTCTTATTCCCCTAATTTCATCATATTTCCAGTTGTATAATGATGGCAAAAATGATGGCAAGTCTTCCTCTTAGGGATCCATGTAATGCCATTCTGCTTTTTTCCAAAACTGCTCATCCAACTAAGGAATTTCCCATTTGTCAATATGTATGAGTGCACGGTGATTCACCTCACAATGTCAGTTAGCTTTGCAGACGCCCATGTCGTCAGAGGGAGTCCCTAGAAGAGGGTTGGACAAACTAAGCACCGTAGGCCAAATCCTGCCCACGAGGCAATTCCATCCGGCCCACGGTAGGTAATTAAATAGTTCCGAGGGGAAGTAAAACATAACTCACCAGACCATTATACATCTGTATCTGAATATAAATTATTTAGACATTATAATGGACCTACTGTATGTTTTAATTATTGCCCTTTTCTGGCCCGTAATTCATTTATGATCAACAAATTACAAAGCAAATGTGGCCCTCCATTTAATTAAAAACCTGATGTGGCCCCAGAGACAAAAAGTTTGCCCTCCCCTGTCTTTGAACAAAATGAGATATGAGAATGCACAATCCCAAATGGTCCTCTTCTCCTCCTCCCCTCCCCCCTCAGTCCTCCAAATGATCACAATTTAGAGAATCTATCAAATTATTTAAAAATATATAAAACATTTCAGAAGGTGTCTGGAAAAACGTCATCTTTTTCTGGTCATAGTAATAAGTCACATGATAAGTCATAGTAATATATCAGTTATCAGCTCTATAAAAAGTCCAATGACCTCTATAATAATCTAGGAAAGATAGTGCTCTTTGACGTCTTTTCAGTCTAGTGAAATGAAAAGAAAAATTGAATGTAAGTAAGCAGTTTTTAGGAAAGTAACATAAAAGACACAAGGGCACTTCAGGTCACAAATGTAATCTGTCCATTTCCTCGCAGTGAGTCAGATAAAATGTAACTCCCTCTGTTCACATACAATATAAATCAAGGCCATCCAATATACCCAAAGTAAATGTGTACACTGCAGGAGATAACTGTGATACGTCTGAACACTGAGGAATTTCTCATTTTTCTGATTTCTGAAAATATTCAGTCACAACAATTCTTAAAACAATTTACCCAATTATGAGGTAAAAACTGCTGTCATCAAAAAAGTGCCATTCCAGTTCAATTCTAATGCTTCTTGTTGTTGCTTTCTAGCATCACCATGTGGTAATCCAGACACTAATCAAACAACCAGATGTGAAATTAAAGTTCTACACACATACAGTACATAAATGCAGCAGCAGTTAATATTTAAATTAAATAGGATACTTTTATGAAGGATACAGTACAACAATAAGGCACAACAGAAGGGTTTTTTTTAATTGCTATTTGGTATTTCTGGTATGTGTTGATAAGAGAAAACTTACTTCCTCCACACCCACGTTAATTACAGAATAACACAAAGCCTATAAGTAAACCAAGATTTTAGGAAACAACAGGAAGGCAACATTTCATTCAGGCATGGATTAAAAAATAATTTTATATAATTTTTGCTTTAACTTTCTTGTACATTTTTCACATCATAACATTTTCATAGTGGGACAAGTCAGAAAACACAATTTTGTATTATCCACCTTTAAAAAGTATGTAAAAACTTTATATAATTAAAACAAAGGCAACACATGTCCTATGCTATAATTTGTGTACAACCCCGTTTCCAAAAAAGTTGGGACGCTGCGAGAATGCAAATAAAAACAGAATGCAATGATGTGCAAATTATTTATCCCTATATTTATTTGAAAATATCAAAGTTTTTACTTGACTTTGAAATAATATGTCTGCCACCAATTAAAAACTATAAATGGATTAGATGTATTGGTATGAATCAGGAAATATATCAGTGTTACCAAGGTCAGAAGGTTGGACAGCTCTGTACAAAACTCATGTCATTATACTTCTATGTACAGTATTTTGGAAATCATAAGGTATCAAAGTACAACCCAGTTTCCAAAAGAAGTTGGGACGCTGAGTAAAATGTAAAAAAACAGAATGCAATGGTGTGCAAATCATTTAAACCCTATGATATATAGAAAACTGTACAAAGACTACATATCAGATGTTGAAATTGAGAAATGTTACTGTTATGGAAAAATACATGCCCATTTTGAATTTGATGCCAGAAACACGTTTCAAAAAAAGTTGGGACAGGGGCATTTTTACCACTGTGTTGCATCACCTCTTCTTATAACAATACTCTGTAAGCGTTTGGGAACTGAGACGACCAATTGCTGTAGTTTTGAAAGTGAAATGCTTTCCCATTCTTGCTTGATAAAGGATTTCAGCTGCTCAACAGTTCAGGGTCTCCTTTGTCGAATTTTTCACTTCATAATGTGCCAAATGTTTTCAGTTGATAACATGTCTGTACTTCAGGCAGGCCAGTTCAGCATCCAGACTCTTTTACTACGGAGCCTTGCTGTTGCAACTTGTGCAAAATGTGGTTTGGCATTGTCTTGCTGAAATAAACAACACCTTCCCTGAAAAAGATGTTGTCTGGATTGCAGCATATGTTGCTCCAAAACCTGTATATATCATTCAGCATTAATGGTGCCTTCCCAGATGTATAAGTCACCCATGCCATGTGCACTAATGCACCCCCATACCATCAAGGATGCTGGCTTTTGAACTGTGTGCTGATAAAAAGCCAGCTGGTCCCTCTCCTCTTTAGCCCGGAAGACGCGGCGTCCATGATTCCCAAAAATAATTTACAATTTTGATTTGTCAGACCACAGGACAGTTTTCCACCTTGCCTCATCTTAAATGAGGTTGGGCCCAGAGAAGGCAGCGGTAGTTCTGGATCTTGTTCATGTATGGTTTCTTCTTTGCATGGTAGAGTTGTAACTTGCATTTGTGGATGCAGCGACATACTGTGTTCACAGAAAGTGGTTTTCAGAAGTGTTCCTGAGCGCATGCAGTGATTTCCACTACAGAATCGTGTCTGTTTTTAATGCAGTGCCGCCTGAGGGCCAGAAGATCACGACCATCTAATATTGGTTCTTGGCCTTGTCCCTTGCGTACAGAGATTTCTCTGGATTCTCTGAATCTTCTAATGATATTATGTACCATACAGTGAGGGAAAAAAATATTTGATCCCCTGCTGATTTTGTACATTTGCCCACTGACAAAGAAATGATCAGTCTATAATTTAAAGGTAGGTTTATTTGAACAGTGAGAGACAGAATAACAACAAAAAAAATCCAGAAAAACGTATGTCAAAAATGTTATAAATTGATTTGCATTTTAATGAGTGAAATAAGTATTTGATCCCCTCTCAATCAGAAAGATTTCTGTCTCCCAGGTGTCTTTTATACAGGTAATGAGTTGAGATTAGGAGCACACTCTTAAAGAGAGTGCTCCTAATCTCAGCTTGTTACCTGTATAAAAGACACCTGTCCACAGAAGCAATCAATCAATCACATTCCAAACTCTCCACCATGGCCAAGACCAAAGAGCTGTCCAAGGACGTCAGGGACATGATTGTAGACCAACACAAGGCTGGTATGGACTACAAGTCCATTGCCAAGCAGCTTGGTGAGAAGGTGACAACAGTTGGTGTGATTATTCGCAAATGGATGAAACATAAAAGAACTGTCAATCTCGCTCGGTCTGGGGCTCCATGCAAGATCTCACCTCATGGAGTTGCAATGATCATGAGAACAGTGAGGAATCAGCCCAGAACTACACGGGATGATCTTGTCAATGATCTCAAGGCAGCTGGGACCATAGTCACCAAGAAAACAATTGGTAACACACTATGTCGTGAAGGACTGAAATCCTGCAGCGCCCGCAAGGTCCCCCTGCTCAAGAAAGCACATTTACAGGCCAGTCTGAAGTTTGCCAATGAACATCTGAATGATTCGGAGGAGAACTGGGTGGAAGTGTTGTGGTCAGATGAGACCAAAATCGAGATATTTTGCATCAACTCAACTCGCCGTGTTTGGAGGAGGAGGAATGCTGCCTATCACCCTAAGAACACCATCCCCACCGTCAAACATGGAGGTGGAAACATTATGCTTTGGGGGTGTTTTTCTGCTAAGGGGACAGGACAATTTCACCCTATCAAAGGGACGATGGACGGGGCCATGTACCGTCAAATCTTGGGTGAGAACCTCCTTCTCTCAGTCAGGGCATTGAAAATCGGTCATGGATGGGTATTTCAGCATGACAATGACTCAAAACACATGGCCAAGGCAACAAAGGAGTGGCTCAAGAAGCACTTTGGTCCTGGAGTGGCGTAGCCAGTCTCCAGACCTTAATCCCATAGAAAATCTGTGGAGGGAGCTGAAGGTTCGAGTTGCCAAACGTCAGCCTCGAAACCTTAATGACTTGGAAAAGATCTGCAAAATCCCTCCTGAGATGTGTGCAAACCTGGTGGCCAACTACAAGAAACTTCTGACCTCTGTGATTGCCACCAAGTCATGTTTTGCTACTAAGTCATGTTTTGCAGAAGGGTCAAATACTTATTTCACTCATTAAAATGCAAATCAATTTATAACATTTTTGACATGCGTTTTTCTGGATTTTATTGTTGTTATTCTGTCTCTCACTGTTCAAATAAACCTACCATTAAAATTATAGACTGATCATTTCTTTGTCAGTGGGCAAACATACAAAATCAGCAGGGGATCTAATCATTTTTTCCCTCACTGTAGATGAGATCCCCAAACTCTTTGCAATTTAATTTTGAGAAACATTACTCTTAAATTGTTACATTGCGCAGTATTTCACTGAGTGGTGAACCCCTCCCCATCTTTACTTCTGAAAGACTCATCCTCTCTGGGATGCTCTTTTTATACTCAGTCATGTTGCCAAATAACTTAAGATGTGAGATGTTCCAGCAGGTTATTTTTTTTAGCATTACACAACTTTTCCAGTCTTTTCTTGCCCCTGTCCCAGCATTTTTAAACATGTTGCTGTCATCAAATTCAAAGTGGACATATTTTTCTGTTTCAACATTTGATGTTGTCTTTGTACTATTTCCTATTGAATATAGGCAGTGCTTAATTTGTAAGGTCCCAGAACAGATTTGGGCACACGACAGACATGGATCCGGCAGGCATATCGACGCGAATAGGCTACAGCACATTGGCAGCGCCAACAGCGGAAAACAAAAAGCTAAAACTTTCACAGTTTGTCAGGCGGTGCTGAGGCTACAAGAGGCTGCAGGAAAAGACAACTTCATGAATTCTGAATGCTTTTAGTAGAATGTTTACAGGGCTAAGCAAACACAGCGATCGAAAAAGACAAGTCATGCGTAGCAGACCGGATCTGTGAAAAGTAGGTGCCGGAACAAACTGAGGAAAATCTGAGTGCTGGATCTTGTTCCGGCAGGATCCGGCTGAAATTAACCACTGAATAAAGGGTTTAAATTATTTGCACATCATTGCATTTCTGTTTTTCTTGACATTTTACACAGCGTCCCAACTTGGGGTTGTATGTTTTCAACCATTTCTAACTTCGAACTGTGCCTCAGAAGAATTAGTTGCCTGTGAGAGCTGTGACTGTCCTTTAGAATTCCCTGCGGAAGGCACACTCCCATTCCCATCCTCGCTGAAGACATTCTCAAATATCTTCCTCAGGGAGACCCTGACCCTCTCTTTGAAGTCCTGACCCATGAACACGTACAGCACGGGATTGAGGCAGCTGTTGACAAACGCCAGACCGACGGCCAGCGGGTCCAGGGTCCGGGCCACGTGCTCCGAGGCCTCTCCACCGTACTCCATCACCAACCCTAGGACGTGATACGGCAGCCAACACACAAAGAAAGCCACCACGACTCCTAGAATAATCCTGAAGGCCCTCCGCGACTTGAAGCGGCTACTGCTCACCCTCCTGCCGATGAGCAGGTAGCAGAGGGCGATGACCAGCAGAGGGACCAGAAAGCCGAGCACCAGTCTGGCAACGAAGCTGGCTCTGATGGCTGACTGGTTGCTTACAGCGTAGGTGCAGAAACTCAGGTTTGCATCATCAATGACTAATACTTCTCTATAGATCATGGAGGGCAGAGTGAGGAGGAACGCCATGATCCAGGCCAGCCCACAGAGCAGCCAGGCCAGGGGGATGCTCCGATTGTTCTGTGACCAGACGGGAAGGATGACCAGGGCAAAGCGGTCCAGGCTGATGAGCATGAGGGTGAACACACTGGCGAACATGTTGAGGACAATGACTGAGGGAAGAAACTTACACATCGCCTCTCCATATATCCAGTAGTGGTCCAGTAAGATGTGAGCAATGCTGAAGGGAAGAGATATACAGCAGAGAAGGTCAGCAAGAGCCAGGCTGACGAACCAAACAGTGTTTACTGTCCGCTTCATCTTAATGCCAGCTATCCAGATGACAAAGGCATTGCCTGGGATACCAAGGAGACAGGCAACACTGTAAAGGACTAAAGCAACCACGCGTATTGAATGATTTTCCTGTCCATCAAGAGTGTGGGAAGATGAGTTGTCGTCTGTGTAATTGTAATCCCAATAATCATTTGAGGAAACCATTTCGTCACTGGAGAGGAATTGATTGATACAGATTACATTCACATTAAAACACGAACACATGGAGTCATTTTATCAAAAAGTTAAATCCACAAAACAATCAGAATATTCTTTATATATTGTTTATTTGTATAATGAGAAGAATGTGATAATCACTGATGAGAACAAATAGAAAGAAAACAAAGATCTCTAGTGTTTTTGTCATTATTAAAACATTGTCTAATGGAACAGGGATTTCAGTTTGGTTGACTGCCCGGAGACTTTTTCGGGCCATGAAATTTGTTCCACAAAACAATTAAGTTCATAATATTTCAGTATTTAACAGCATTTTCATAAACAAAAACAGATACTACTTATGACTTCACAAAATGTTTTCCTGAAAATGTTAATTTAACTTACCTCATCTTGGAGCTCTTCCTTCCAAAAGTTAACAAAGCGCTTACCCACAACTGTGAACTGAGCCTCCACCCAGGAAACTAATGTAGCAACTGTTTATAGATACTGTCTACCAAGCAACATATGGTGCATAAAATGCAAATTAACACATTTCCTGAAACGAAACCAGAGATAAAATCTCAGAATAACCTTATTGTCATTAAAAAAAAGCTGAAACACTGGATAGACATAAGAAAATAAGGATTTGAATGAACAGAATAATTAATTCACAGCAGTGTAATTCAAACCAAAGAATTAAATATCTGATAATAAATTACAAAAGACTTCCTTTGCATTTTTGACCTGAAGGAATTTATTTTGTATTTTCTACTTAAACAAAAATAAGAATGAATGGGTAAAATAATAAGTAATGACACTTCTCATAGCTTAAATAGACTAAAATATTAAATAATAGACTAAAATATTAGTTCTCGATGTCAGAACCAGAAGTGGATCAATAATCCTCATTTCATAAACCCCCTGACAGTCATTCAGCAACTAAAAAAAAAAACAGACATGCGTTAAGAAAAACTTTACTTTGTGATGAGAAACTATATATGACTTTCGCCTGGGTCATATTCTAACGCATCATGTTGGCCTAAACAAGATGTGGCATAAATTTCTGCTTGACACTGGGCCAGTTTCCGCAATTTACTTCCTCCGCATGACTTTAAGTGGACACTACTTCCTCTTCTTCTTGCTTTTCTTGCCTCCGTCCCCTTGCAGTGAACCTGAGTCAGCCCCCGCACCCTTCTGGGTCCGGGTCTTCAGTTTGGGGATCATCTCAGCACAGTATATCATCACGTCTTTACCTTCAGGGGTAATTGGGGAAAAAAAATAATTTCTTTAAATAGTTTTGTCATGATGTTACATGAAGGTTCGGGTAGTGACAGATTAGAAATAAATAAACAACTGTAGTCTGTTGATCATAAATAATGAGAAATGTCAAAGGAGAAAAGCAAGAATCATTAACAGGCTCAGTAGTAACAATAAAAAAACGGTTTAGTACAACAGAGTTGTGCAGAACAGTCTCTCGGAACACAGAACGTCTCAACCTTGTCAGGTTCCACCAGGGTGGACAACTGAGTAGTGGGTAAACAACGCCTTGTTCGATGACAGCGCCTGTTGCATCATGTTGTTAGGATTTGGTATAAGTAGCTTTAATAGATTTAATGGTCAAGAGAATGTATTCCTGGCAGACGTTAGGTCCCTTAACATTGACAGAGCAACATCTCAAACACAAACATTGTTGCTGACCAGGTGCATTGGTTCATGGCCACAGTTCACCCTTCGTCGCATGGATACTTCCAGCAGGATAATGAGCCATGTCACAAAGCATGTACTGCCTCAGAATGGTTCTAGGAACATTAGAGTAGAGTTCAGTTTACTTGAGTGACTTTCGCAATCCAGTAAGTTTTGAAGAGCACAATGTTGGATGTCGTGTGGGAAACGTTTCGAGAGCCTCTGGCGTACTGTGAAATGTCTAAATGGAACAATGAACTGAGTGTAGCATATTTTTTATTGCAGCCAGTGAAAAATACAGTCTTGTAATTGTTTTAATGCCAGGCCATGTGGCATAAACAAGTTTGATATGGGAGTAGTAGGGTTGCAATGTTAATGAAAGGTAGTTGGCATCGAATTTCAATATTTAATAGGCCTATTTGGGACACATAAAAAAGAATTAAAATATTTGCCCTTACTGGGAAAAAATTTCAATACAATTCTGCCGTTTCCAGCTACAATAGTCATTTACAACATTAACAATGTCTACACTGTATTTCTGATCAATTTGATGTTATTTTAACGGACAAAAAATGTGCTTTTCTTTCAAAAACAAGGACAATTCTAAGTGACCCCAAACGTTTGATAGGTAGTGTGTGTGTACACGCACACGCAGACATACCCCTGAATGAAGAGAAGAGGAATAAATCCCTGCATCCTGACATTCCAATAGTTAATCCCTTTAAATACCTAGGCATTGACATATATCCACTTACACAGAACAACACCACCACCAATTTTAATATTTTCATATTCATAAACAATCTTCAAAGATGTTCAGATCTACAAAGATGGTCTAAAGAAATAATTTCAAATTCTCTTCAAACACCAATTTCTTTCATTAAAATAAACATAGAATAAAGTCAACTTCAACTGCTCCAATATTGGAAGAAATTGCATACTTTGATCACCAAATTTATATGGAAGGGCAAGCAATCTCGAACGTCGACATTTTAACAGAGAAAAGATTTTCTTGAGATCTAACCCCCCCCCCCCCAATTTTAAACTAGATTTCTGGGCCTTTATGATGTGGCCATTACTAATGTGGTTGAACCGCAAACTCAGTGACATGTCGCCCCCTAGAGGAGAACCTAGTAAAGCCATATCGGCATAGACGCTTTTAAAATATTTAATCGTAAAAATCCTCCCATGACAACATCATTCCACAACTGCTAACAATATGGGGTTTAAGAGGGAAGTAAATAAACCCTTGAACAGCAGCCCTATACGCTGTTAAATTATCCTAGTCTCCTCTTGGATGCCCATCCAATACCATTTTTAGCGTTGACTGAGAGGGGGATTTATGTTCTCTCTGACACTGTGGACAGCTATAGGTTACCAAGACTTGAAAAACAAATACAATCTACCTGGTTCTTATTATTATTATTTATTTTGATATGTGGATTCATTCTGCGCTATATGTGTACCCTTGGGTTCAGAGCTAGGATGTCATCCAATCCAAAAGACGACAACAAGGGTAAGGGCATAGTTTCAAAATGATGCATATATATTTTTACTCGCACCAACATCAACAACTACCAACTTACTTATAATGGAATAAAAATATACCAGTAGTGGATGTTAACTTGAATAATGTCTAGGACAATAATACATTAATCATCAAGGAAAAGATTAACATAAACACAACCCGTGCCTGTATGCTCTGTCCTCAGGGTACTCCTGGAACATTCAACGTGTTGTTGTGGCGCATACCCCTATTAACTTCACCCAGCACTACCAAAAGAGGACTGGAAACCCCTCAGAATCTTTCTTCTCTAGCTTTCTTCCTAGGTTCTGCACCTACTACAGAGGTTTTTCTAGCCACCTTGCATCAATTTTTTGTTGCTGCTTGCGCTTTAGGTCTGTAAGAACACTTTGTGACGCAACTGCTGATCTAAAAAGGTCTTTCTAAAATAAATTTGATTCATTGAAGTAATCAGATTACATTAACAGGTTTAGATAAACTACAAGTTATTTTATGAAACATATTGGACAGGTTATTTGTACCAGATTACATTTAATCAGTAATCTACCCAACTCTTGCAATACATATTAACCTCATCCACAGGATATTGTGCACAACACATGAGCCTGGAACACTTTCCAATAGAAGTCCACCTTCAGGGAGTGACCGTATTTCTCATATTTCGAATTAAGCAAATCTAAATACTGCGAGGGGTGGCATCAAAAGGATTGGCATTTTTGACACGTGACCATGTAAACAAATACTTCTTTCACATGCAGTCTAGCCTGAGACAGCAACTTCATACTACCAGCTAATATCCTACAAAACTTTTCTTTATCAAAATGAATAAGGTTTTAATTAAGCAAGAACTGCCATGTTATGCGCGAATGAGTGCTAGTAACGAGTTAGCTCTGTTGAGCTGTAAGCTCATACAGCTGTTCTACAGCAACGTTGAAATCGGGGCTTGGGGTCAAACATGAGTGGTAACACGTTGTAAGATAACACTGATCAACAGATTAAGTCAATTAAACCAACGTCGATCACATTTTTCATGACTATCTCATTGGCAAATGAAAGACACTTTGGTCGAAGTGTTCTACCAGACCTTACCCGAATTTGGGCAGACGTTTCTGTGAACAAGATAATACCTTTTATTATTGTTGTCAGAACAACCATGTGTGCAAAAAGCCAGCATTTCTTCATGTTTGGCTAATTTGAGCCATAGACCACTGCCATTCAAAAAGAAAAACACTTACGTGTTGCAAACTTTTCAGAGCAGAGAGTCCCATCCTCCTCTTTCAACTGAACACGCACTCTCCCTCTGAAGGTCACGTCTCTGTTCCATTCTCTGGGGTACATCTTGTTCTGTGATTGGTCAATAAAACAACAATTAAATTTTTATAATTAGGTAAGACCTACTAAGGTGACATCAGTTAGATGGACGATGGCAGTTTCTCCACACTGATGGTAGAGACTGATCAACCACTGCAAGTAATCATTTGGCTCCCATCTTTATAATTAATACTGTCACAACCAGTTATTCAGTGTAAGGATACAATTACTCTTTCACAGAGAGACATTGCGTGATGCATAATTTTGTTCAATAAATGAATAATAGAATTTAAATATAAATGTGTTGTTCGCTCACTCAGATTTTTATGATTAATTTTTCATTAATATTAGGTTTTCACAGAAAACCTGAAAGTGAGCAGATATGTTTTTGTAGCACTAGGTGGAATTATTGATGTAATATCTGTCATTACCTCTACAAGAACCTTGGCCCCGGCTGCTGTCAACACATCACTGATCTCAGCACAGGTAGGGTTCTCCACTGCCTGTGTAATTACACAAAAAGGAAAAAAAAAACATCAGCCAATTTCCCCAGCCCAGTCACAGATGATAAGTCTTTGATCAGTATGTATTTGTGGAGGTGAGTTTAGATACGGCCTTGGCGGTCAGTCTGAAAAGAACACATTGGTTGTGGTACAGTCTGGTAAACAAAAGAAACTCATCTTTCATATCAGCTTTAAATTACTTTCTATAAACAAATAGTTCAATTTCTACACACCTTTAGGTGTAACTACCGAATTACATTTAAACAATAAAGTTTAGATTTATTTGTATCACTGCATTTGTTTTTAAGAATGACCGATGACCACTCAGTGAATTCTCATCAGTTATTATCTTTGCGGTCTATATCTATCCCCAAAACAACAAGTTGGAACCATTCAACTCATCTCTGCCAGCAAGCAAAAACATAAACAGGAAGCACCTTTGTTAAGGAATGTACAGTGCTGGTTAGAGCCATTGGAAACTATCCTACAGGACTGTTCTGACCGGGCAGACAGAAATGTTTAGGGAGGACTGGGGAGAACATCAAAGACTTCACAGAACCCATCACCGGGTTAATCAAGAAATGTATTGAGGAATTCTTGTTGCAACATTGACCACTAAAACATACTCAAAATAAAAAAATTGAATTAAGGGTAGCGTCCTAGCTAGAAAAACAATCTGATCAAGTTACAATATGTCCCATTATATATGATATACTAAAGAAGCCAGCAGGAGACATGCCTGACAACTAACATGCCTACCCTTGCAATTCAATAAAAAAGTTAGTTGAAGTGCAAATGACATGATAGAGACAAGAACAGATTAAGATAAAACCAGCTAGCCATGCAATGGTGTATAAGTGTGGTGGAAGTAGACCTGAGCTGTGTCTACATCTGCCAAGATTACTCTGCAATACAGTATCAATTTGCCCACAACACATTAGAAACATCCTGTGGATTTGGTATACCTTTTCAGCAGGTATCCGTCTCCCCTCTGCAAGAGTCTTCTTACTATTTACATAGGAGGGGTATATGCAGATAAACCTGAAAAAGAGTGATCAAACAACATTACTTAGCTGCTTAACAGCTGACGCTCCAGTAGCTGATTGTTATAACGTTGTCTAGTTGCAGTACAGGCCTAACTAACGTTAGCTCAGTCAGTATAGATTAGATATTACAGTGTTGAGGTGCACACGTGAGCAACAACTTGTTAGCTGGCAAGCGCTGCTACGGTTTCAGCTGCATCAGATAATATAATGATACAATTTCACGTTTAAATATATAGCGACAGTATTTGCATAGGTGTGTAGAGAAAAACGATAGCTAGCCAAATGAGTTTCATGATGGTTAGCCAATTTGGTTTCTGGCACGCTAGCTAAGTTACTGTATCCACATTCTCTTCGCTTATTTCGTTCCCAGAACAGAAGATCAACACACAAACAGTTATTGGGCCACCAGGAGAGACGTATCTAAATATTATCGTATCTACCTGTCCTTTTCCGCTGGATTATTACTAAGCGGAGCCATTGTTTTAGTAGTAGGTACAAGGCGGCACTAGGTCCACTTTTCGTTAGCTTTCTCGCAATCAGCGTCACGTGAGCAATTTTCTAGCATAGCAACCTTGCTGAGATTAGCTTCCTGTTTACAATAGGGAGGGATTTCGTTTGCTGATCCGTAGTTCTGTAATTGGTTAGCATACCGGAAGTATGTACAACAACAATCGAAGCTTTTCTTTCATTCCGTATTAGCCATTTCTGAAAATCAACAATCCGTAGTTTTACCAGTCAGTTGTCCATACCTGTGAGGTATTATCAAAATAGAATGTAAATCCAAAGCTCGCTCCTAGTTGCCGTGCTCTGTAGTTTCGACGAGAGGTTACAGTGTAATCCTAACTATAACCAAATGGATCCGACGGAAGTGCACTGTAGAAATGTTGCGCATTCCTTTAACGCATAATTCCCTTTATAATAGCACGCTCCGCTTGATGAAAATCCCACTAAATATAAACCTATAACTAAGATCTAAAAACATATTTTTGTCCTGCTTACTGTGGTTGCGTTTAAACAGGCAGCCCAAAACGTACTTTTTTACAAAAGTCAAAGTCAGCTCTGAAAAAGGTCAACATGAAAAGATTTTGTGAAGTGTCGGAAAAACTATTCAAGAGCCAGTGCAGCAACTCGTGGAATCTTTAAAGGTGATGTTGTATCCTTCAGTTGGTCATAACCAGTACTCATTAGTTCTATCCAGAGAAAATATTTCTACAGCAATGACATTGATGTGTCCTGATAGATCTGATTAGGTTTATTGCAGCACTAGAACTGTCAAGAATAATTTGTGTATTTCTTATAAACCTGAATATTCTCTCTTGGTGTTTAATTAGCTTCTGTATAAATATTTGTACTACTTTAGTGTATCACTTAAATATTACACCAAAATACACTCAACAGTAACACTACACACCACTTTTGCACCAAAAATGTTAATGTTTATTATGATTTACAATTTGTAAATTTACTTTTAGCTTTGAATATCCAACCACTTTATTGCATGAGAAAAGAAAACATGAACAGTCCTTCAGAGTGTAATTTTTTTGGCAAAACAAAATAGTACATCACCTCTGATTATGTGCTTTAGCATTACAGTGATTACAGGGGAAAGTAGAATGAGATTTAAAAAAAATATACCAACACCACAAACCTACAGTAATAATTTATTTTTTCCAAAGTGTTCATTCAGTCCTTCTCAGACCTTCTCTTCGTTACAAAGCAACCAACTTACCTGATAACAATTAAACAACAAACAGCAGAGCAATGTATCTATCTATTCTTATATAATCTATTTTCCAATGTAAATATTTCTCATTCTAAAAGTTCTGTTAAGGTTATAATTCCTTTACTTTCAGAGCACACATAGAATAGTGTAAAATGATACACTACAGCTACCAACATGTGACCACAGAAATGTTCATATTTACTTCAGAAAACAAACCATTTCGGTCAGTATACATGCAAGGAAGGGAAGTTTATAATACATTTGCAGTAGTAAAAATGAGAATTACTCTTCTTTCTGACCTAAATACAGGCATATAATTAAAAAAATCTAAAGGAGTAGTATTAAAGTCCATCTTTAAGTGTTTTTATCATCCCAAATATGCAACTTGCAAGTGATTATCTTTGTCAAGCCAGACAATATTCAGGATCTTGAAAGGATCTTGGGTTTAAATTAAATACATACATAATTAAAATCTGTACAGTACAAATTCACATACATTATCTTTCAGAGGTCTCCCTCTCTCTATCTGATAACCAAGTGTCCCAGCCACATTCCTACCAGCAAAGAAACTGTGCCCATCAATTAGGCATCCACTACAATAACTCTAGTGACTGAATATTTACATGTTGTTTTATACACCAAAAGTTGTGATAAATCCATGGTCATTGTTTTGATTGTGTTTGTTTTAATTCTTTACAACAGAGGTCACTAGGTTTGTTCAATACATTTCCCCTAGTTCCTGCTTGTGTGTGTGTAGTCTAGCCTCAAAAAACTTAAACTGAGGTCACAATGTAGGACCCACTTTCTCCGGCACTTTCTCCTTTAGAGTCTCTCTTTTTTGCACTGTTGGTGACACTAACTGGTGTGGGTATCTGTGAGGGTCGTGGTGGTGCGGCACTGTCAGCACTGCTCTTCCTGGGGCTAGGGGTGTAATTGAAAGGGCTAACCCTAGCTGCCACGGCGCCACTGGGTGAGCTGTGTTTGCTCGAGTTTGAGGAACTAAAAGGTGTACGTTCAGCGACAGGCAGTTCGTGGACCTCTGGGACCATGCTTGGGTTGCTCTGAGCAGGCTTGAGGTCTGACCCTTTCTTATCCAGACTCTCACTGCTCCTAAGCAAGTTTAAATTAGTCTCTGAACCTAGCCTACGAGCATTTACACTTTCATTTGAGGACTGTTTGGGATGGGTCTCACTTGTCAAAAGATCAACTGATGGGATTTTGACTAGAACACTGTCAATCACTGGAGGTGTGTTTGCTGTTGGGGATTTACCCGATCTCGGGCTGTTAATGGGACAGTCCTCAATTCTCACCCAGACATCTTCTGTCTTGGAAACTGGTGGGCTCATTTGTTGCCCTATGGCCATGCTGTTACAGTCCACGGAGGAAGAATCGTGGCCTTCAGACTGTGACATTTCACTGTCTTTCATCTTCCTCCATGTTCCTTTTAAAGGGTTGCCGTCTTTGCTATGTGGAGACCGTTGGGCTGGACTGAGCGGCTGTCGTTCATCCTCACTTCTGCCCTTTTCACTTGACTCAGAGGAGGCAGAGAGGATAGAAGAGGAGCTGCCGGTTCTCTTCCAGGTGCCAACCCTTGGGAGGGAGGAAGAGTGCTTGCTAGTCTCGCGCTTCCATGTTCCTGTCCTGTTAAGATTAGGGAGCCTGGAGGGGCTTTCTGAATGGGATCTGGAGATATCGTGCTTCCCTCCCTTTTGAGGTTTACCATCCCCATTTTCAGAGGAGTTTTGACTCTGAGGTGACTTTTTCCAGTTGCTTCCTTGACTTCCTTGATATGGTAGAGTCAATGACATATCTGGCAAAGAGGGGCTTGAAACGGGCGTTTGAGACTGGCTGGTGGAGGATGGGGACAGAGACTCGAATGAGGCAGACTCCTCCAATTTCCTCTTCAGTGTTGGACTAGGTGCCTCTTTGATGAACGTTGACTGTCGAACTAGGGCGGGTTTCTCCGATCTGTCAGACTCACTTCCACTAGACTTCGTGGATGGCGCCCTGGACAAATCTTGTTTCTTAGAATTGCCAGCTACTCCACACTGATTCAGACTTTTGGAGGCAGACTCACTCCTAGGGATTCCGCTAGAGCTTCTAGTCAAGCCAGTCTGCTTGGGTGGCGTTTGCTGACCCACTGGTCTTCCAGGTGAAGTGTAGGACATCCTGCTAGAACCAGAAGACTTAGTTGACAACGTGCTTGGAGAAGCAGTGCGAGGTAGTTGGGATAATTTGTTTGAGGAACCCAGACCATTTCTTCCAGGTGACACAGAGGTTCGACCAGGTGACTGCATGGGTCTTGTGGTCAAGGACTGTTGAGCTGGTCTGGACGGTGTGGAATCTCTGGATCCAGAACGTGATGAAGCTTTGCTTGATCCCGATTGAGATCCAGGTTGATCCCTGGCGGGACTAGGGTCTGATTTGGTAGGTGGTTTGATGCTTCTGGGCGAGTTACTGGAATTCTGCCCTTGGGTGGGGTTAGTTTTTGAGACTGATGCTGGACCACGTGCTGGAGGCTTCTTTTGGACCGGGCTAGTGCTTGGAGAACTGCTTCTAACACCAGGGACATGGATCATTGTCCTTCCACGAGAGATCATCGGAACATTAGGGGCTGTTGTCCTCTGCTGTAGTGAGGCTGGGGTCTCAGCGCTAGTACGAGGTTTTCCTGTTATAAGACTTTTGTAGACTTTTTTCCCCCCTTTTAGAGCTTTTGCTGCCTCCTCTTCCTTTTCTTTCTTTTTTGCTTCTAAAGTGCTCTTTTCACCAGGTTTTAATATCCGTGGGCGACCTCCTTTGTCAGAAGAAGACTTATTATCATCTGAATTTAAAGGTAGATGAAAAGGGGATCCAAGTGATATCCCAGATTTGAGGGAGAGAATTGAGTCAGAGTCAGATGAACCTTGTCTAGAGAGGCTTGCAGCTGCCTGGTGCAAACTGCTGACGATGGAATTGGCACCCTCTTGGATTGCCTTCCAATCAAAGGACTCAGAGTCTGGCGATAAGGCTTGTTCAGAAACTGGACTATGTGTATCAGTGAGATCCAACATGAGATCTGGCTCTTCAGTTAAAATGCCATTTATACTTTTCTCCTCAGTGGCATCTCCATGGTCATTCCCCCCTTTATTTCGGGCTGCCTGTTTCTTCTTTTTTGGCATTGCTGAACTGATGCACTCTTGTAGAAGGTCATCTTCTGAATCAATGCTTAGCGAGCTGAGTGAACTGTTTCTTGAAAAACACACAGGGGTGTCTTCAACATGAAAGGCTTTTGGTGCATAACCAGAGGCTTGGGGTCTGGTAGGAACTTCAACCTGAGTTACATCCTCTTCTTCCTTTGGCTGGAGGTCTTTGTTGTTGTTCTCTTGGTCAATGTCACTTAATGAGCTGAGAGATGAGTTTCTAGAGAAACACATGGGTGTGCCTTCAATGGAAAACTTCTGCTTTTCATCTGGCACTGGCCCCATGTTTTCTTTGGATGGTTGAGGGAAGACTGCCTGCTTCTGCTGCAGTGGTTTAGTTGGAGCAGTCTGTGGCACATTTGCCCTGTTTGACCTAGCAGATGGCTCTCCACTGTGTTTGGTTGAAACTTTTCTTGGGTCCTTGTCTCTTCTTAGCTCAGCCTTTTCCTTGGAGAGGTCAGGTTCATCATCCTCAAAGTCCAATGAGCTTAGTGAGTCATTGCGTGAGAAGCAATATGGTGTACCCTCTATTGGTGTGTAATGATGTGGTGAATCGAAAGCAAAACCTGGCCGTGGCCTCTGCTCTGCATTTGGTGGTTTATCTGTGAAATCTCTGGAGGCCATTTTTGGCTCTAGCATTTTGGTTTCTTTGTTTTTATCAGAGTAGGAAGAAAAATTAAATGGAGGTTGGGGTTTCTTAATCATTCTAGCTCTGTACTCACTACTCTGTGGCATTGGTTTAACAGGGGACGTGGGCTTCTTCTTTTCAACGTCCTGCTGGACTAAACTAACAGGAGAAGCTGATTGGTGTTGTGGCTCATTCATTTTCTGTACTCTAAAGGGCTTGTGGATTTTACCTTTTGGCATGGCTGAACTGATACACTCTGCTAAAATATCATCCCCTTCAGTTTCTGCTGCAGCAGCTTGTGTAGCAGAAGAATTAACACCTGCATCATTTTCCTCTGTACTTTTCCCTTCTGGAATAGTGTCCCTCCTTTGACTGGAGCACACTTCTACACGGGGAGAAGCACAGCTTTCAGCATTGGCCAGCTCATTTGGGGGTGAATCGATGGTGAGGTCGCTGAGCGATGTGGCTGTTGAGAAATTGATAGGGGTTCCCTCTACGCAGTAAATCCTAGGCATGTCCTCTCCATGCGTGAAGTTCACAGTTTTCTGTTGTCCTCTAGATTGAGTAGGGAGTAATTTGTACACGGGAAGTTGGCTTGGTTTCCGGGCAGTAGGTGGTGGTATTCTAGAAGTTGTGTTGGAAGGTGATTGCTTTTTGGGTTTTCTCGATGACTTAGTTGGCATGGCTGAGTTTATGCAAGCCTCCAATATTTCTATATCATCATCATCAGAGTCATCCAAAATGTCTTTTTCTGCCTCACCAGGTGAATGCTTCTCTTGGCTTGGGGGTTCTGAAATGTCATCATTCTCATGCTCGGCCTCATTTCCTTGGTCGTCTTCATGAACAGGAGGCATTATTTTTAGCTCATTATCTTTCTGAATGTAAGGTTCATCTAAGCTTAAAGCACTGAGACTGGAGGAACAAGAGAATCCATCTGGAGTACTCTCTGTTGCAAAATGTAAGAGAGTGTCATTATCTGGAAGAACCTGGACTTTCTGAACAGCAGCGTGTACAGCAGCATGTCTTGGAGCCATGTCTGCCCTCGGAGGAGGTGGAGGAGGCACCTTTTTATGTTTCATTGGGGGTGGATGTTGATGTTGTGGGGGTGGTGGTGTTTTGCTTCGGCTCGGAGGCATGGTCTGACCAGGACTGTCAGGCAGATCGCTGGGACTGATAATTCCACTGGGCATCCCACTGCACAATTCACTCTGTATAGAGCTAGCGATTGAATGGCTCTCAAAGCTGTCCAGAGAGCTTACAGATGTGCATCGACTGAACATGAGGGGCGTCTCCTGCACATAGTGTTCTGGTGGACTTTTCGGGGTCTGGGCTCCACTTTTGGATGGGGATTTGGCTCCAGATGAAAACTCAACAGCTTTGTGATGCCTGGATCCATCTCCATGTCCTTGACTATGCCTTGGAGGCTTCATTCGGACATACTGCACAGATGACTGTCCCTCGGTTGTGCGTTGTTCTTGGGCATGACCACCATTGGACTCTTTCTCAGAGATGGGAAGAGTTGGGTAGTTACTACCAGCGTTTGCATTCCTCTTGCAGCCCTCCATTTCATCCTCCTCTGAAGACAAGGATGATAAAGAGCTACCCCTTGAAAAACAGATGGGTGTGTCCTCAACACAGTACGTCTGCAGTGTCTCTTGATTGACGGTAGGTTTGCACGTTGCGTTCTTCTGACCCGGTCGAGCTGATCTAGTTTGAGCCGAGGAGGGATGTAGTTGCATTTGTCTCCCTGCATTTTTTATGGATGTTACAGATGACGTGGAACCATCTTGGCTCAGATGATCTTTCACTGAGCTCTGAGTAGAGGATGACTTCGAATGACTAAACATGGATTTTTGAGAGGACGAATCTGAGTATTTCAGACTGTAATCAATCGGTTGTTCAGCGTGATGTTCCTCGTTGTACTTAATGCTGTAATTGGTTGGCTCCTCATCAGTGTAATCATCAACTGCTTGGCACATAGTCTGGTTGTTAATCTTTTTGTTAATTCCTTGAGTGGGACCGGCATTGCTCTGATCTTGTTGGTGTTGGTTGGGGTTACTTGATCTGAATCCCTGTATAGGATAACCAGGGCTTTGAGATCGCACAGACCTCTGATCTGTCCGTTTCATTTCATCCATGTGCTTGGGCCTTGCCCACCTTTCATTTTGGCTTGGACTTTGCCGACCAGAGTTCAACTGCTCATCTGAATACTTCAGGCTGTAGTTGATGGGTGTATCAACTTCTCCGTTATCATCTTCCATGTGGTTTGCATTGTGGATCTTATGAGCGAGGTCTGCCGGATATTTCCTATAGACGCAACACTTACCATCGTCATCCTCAGAGTACGAGTCCACGGATGGCTTCATCTGGCCTCTTTTGCCGTAGCCATCAGTGCTGTTGACACTATTAAGGCTGTCATTGGACGCCCTGTATTCTAACTTGGGCATTGGACAGGGTCTGCCTGAGTGATCGGGTTTAGTGTAAGGGTATACATTTGAATGACCATGTGCTGCAGTGGAACGATGAGGGTCTTGATTAGGGCTCTCTGGTGACCGGGCATCCAGGCCAGTCAGTAAGTGAATGCTGTTCACCTCCTCCATCACCATGGCGATCTGTGCTGCTGTTGTAGCGGGCATCTGCATTCTCTTAGAGTCATGATTCTCTGAGTGGAAATCCCCAGGGGCACCTCTCTGCCGGTCTCTGTCCTGGCTCCGGTCCCGTTCGGCCCTGACACTGTCTATGTTCCCCCTTGGGTTCTCTCTGGCTGATGGGCTTGACAGAACTGGCGTGTTCACGTAAGGGGAGCGCACAGGCACACTGTTTGGGCTGAACCCATCTGATCTAGAAACACCATCGTAATCGCTGTAGACATTTGGCTTGTGCCTGCTTGGTTTACCCCTGTGAGACGCTTTGGGACTTAAATTGTCAATGTTGTCGAACGTCTCCGAGAGGTGCTGAGAGTCTAGTTCCTCGATCAAGGCTTTCTGTTTCCTAACGTGTAGAGAGGGAAGGCTGGATCCAGGCGACATGATGTTGGCGTCCTTGTATTTGGCCGGCCTGTTGGCCATGAGGTTCCTCAGTGCTGCCGCGCTGCCCATGGCAATCATCTTGTGCTTGGAGTGGATGAGGTTCTTCAGCATGCTCACAGCACCCATGTCCCACAAGGCCTCCTGGTCCTTTGCGTTGCGGGCAGACAGGTTCCATAGAGTTCCACACGCGTTGCTCACGATAGTCAAGCTGTGAGACTTTAGATGCTGCAGGAGTGTCTGAAGGCAGCTGTTCTCTCTCAGGATTTGCCTACAGAGAAAGAAACATTTTCTTGTAAGTCTGAAAATGTATTAACTCTTACAGGGGGAAAAATATCAAAATAATACTCAAATTAATCACTGTTGATTTTAGAAAATATACCTATGATCTTCATTTGTAGCAATGAGACTAGACACATTGCGCAAGATGCCTCCTCCACTTTCGATGATGGCGAGGGTGTTGGTTTGGCTACGGTACGTCAGAGTGCTAACCAGAAAGGCCAGAGCACCCTCAACAGCACAGATGTCAGCTTTGTTTTCAGTGCAGTGAGCTGACAGGTTCCACAGGGCACTGAGAACACTCTTCAGAGTAGACTCCTTTTAAAGGAGAAAAGAGTTCAAACCATCAGCCAATTATCATCAGTAGGCAGGTACATCTTACTAGAATTGGTATGAAATCTTGTCATTTTGATACAATCCCAAAATGAAAACATGTTTCTCACCTTCTGTACCTCCAATGCACACTCCATCAGAGCTCTGACGCTGCCAACCTCACGTAGAGTCTTCTTACTGTTCACGTCCGCACGCCAGGAAAGATTCCTCAGCACACTGGCAATGACCTGCTGTAGATCCTCACTCTCAGACTTCAGCTGAGCCACCATGGCCCTCATGCATCCTTTCATGGAACACAGTGTGGCCTGAAGATGGAAGAAAGCCAAAGATGCTTATTATTACACTGAAATTGTAAATTTTGATCAACCACAATGATCCAGGTATACTTTTAGAATTAACCTATACTTTCAGTTGTGGTGAAAAAATAACATTTACTCTAAAGGCAGTTATCCCAAAGCAATCAATCAAATCCCCTGCACTTATACACTTGTCCTTTTTACAACACAAAGTCCAGTACATTTTTTCACCATTTCATCAAAACGGCAAGCTGTGAATCTGAGGTAACACCAGATCAATAGAAGAAACTTGCTTTATTGGCCACATCCCCGAAGGTGAGGTTGGTGAGGGCCATGCCAGCGTATCTCCTCAGAGTGACACTGTAGTGGTCGCTGGTGAGGCCGTAGATTTCACAGTCCACTTGGAGCAACTCCCCTATAGCCTGCAGACCCCCTGGAACACACAGCACAGCAGGACCAATGTCCATTAATAATTCAGTGAGTTTGCCCCAATGAATGTTTTAATATATGGTGTCCTATGCAAGGCACAGAAGTGGAAATTGCATAAGAGCCAACATCGTTACAATAATTAAACCATAAATTTTTTCCCCCCGTAACTCAAAGCAGCCCGGGTCTCTAACGGTTGCTAGGTGATGAATTTATTATCAAGTAACAAAGATCAAACCAGCATTCATGTTCATGTGTTATCAACTGTACCAGAGTGGAGATAATCAACCTGGTTATTTAGTCCCAATTGCAATCTTTTTTGAGTGAAGGCTTACCAAGCTCATTCATAGCGTGTCTGTGCTCCTCATCAAAGGACAGTTTCATTAGGACACACACCGCCGGGCAGATCTGATGCTCCACAGGAGAGGGCACTGGGGTATTACACACAATAACAAAAACACAGATTAGCCAAGCCAAAACATCCAGTTACTAAATATTGTCCTGCATTACTTAGGAATAACCATATCCTAACCAAAGCATGCAGTACAAGTGAGTTGGCCCTTACTGGGGTTTTTGTCCTGGTCCACTCCTCTCTCGTGGCTCTCCTGCCACTCCCAGCAGGTTTCACAGTAGACCCTGATCTGCTCCAGGAGGTGCAGCACTCTTATCTCCCTCCGACCCCGCTTATCGTCAGGCTGGGAGTGGATGATGTTATGGAGGGCTGCGCTGGCTCTCGCCCTTGCCTCCTTGCTTCCCCTTGAGTTCCCCAGCAGTACAGAGTCCTTTACAGAATTTAAAAGGACAATATTTTGATTTTGGGTAAAACATTTTTGTTTAACAAACAATTCACACAGAAGGTACCACTTAAAACTACTAATAAAAAGACTTATTTCCAAGACCTTGTCGTTGCCATGGAGGAGCTGGATGAGTAAGGGCAGGCAGCCGGACTGGCGCATGGCGATACAGCTGTCCTGGGAGCTGGACATGGCCAGCAGGGTGCGGGACATGTCGTCCTTGTCGTGGGTCCCCAGCATGGACAGCAGGGAGTAAACCATCTCCACCTGTAAGGGCCCGGGGTCACAGGTCAAATACACTGATGTGTGGTCTGAAACATGCTTATTAACAAACACCTTGATGATGTGTTGTCTGAAACATCATAAAGGTGTTTCAGACCACACACAAATTTGGGATTATTATCACACTTCTTAAAATACTACATTTCTCATTCCCCATTGTGGACATGCAGGCAGATGCCCTGTGGTTTATTATTAACAGGGGTCATATTGATGCGGTTACCTTGGTACCCAGGTGACTGGTCAGTCTGCGGGGTACAGGGTAGTTACCTCCACCCAAACTTATTTCACTGGCAGAGTCCTGCTCCAGGCGACTGCTTGAACCCTGGATGAACAAATTACCACCACTGTTAATGTTTTTGCAATTTTCATTCACAATATAGCGACTTGCTAGCAAGAGCTCGGCCAAAGTCCTCTAACCAACATAGCCAGTCAGTCCAACGGAGGAACATTTTACGAGCACAATAGGAGCAGAGGACACTAAGGAACCCATCAGTCTCGGGGGCACAATCATCGTCTACAAACTCACCTTGCATCCCGAATGACTAGTAATTATGATGTGATAATGATCCCTTCAATCACTCTTGGATCAGGCATGTATAGAAGGTGAGGTAGTCTCACCTGAGAACATCCGGTGTTTGGCCCGCTGCTTTCCCCGGAAGCCTGGGCTCCCTCACTCTGGCCAACCTGGTCATGGTTGCTCTGTGTGGAGGGAAGAAAGAAGGGCAACAGCAGTCAGACCACCAGACAGAGGAGAGCAGAAAACTATTCATGCAGTGGGCTAAATGAGGGACAAGAGGAACTGAGAATACAAAACCAGTCACCCGGAAGGAGGCAGAATCAGTTCACAAAGACAAAATAAAAATAAGTCACCACAGGCCAAGGGAAAGGAAGCGAAAAGGAGAGCCAGAGAGCAGAAAGGGAAGTGAGAAAGGAGGAAGACAGGAGATTGAGTGGCAGAGCAAGACCACAAGAGACAGATTGAGAGTAGGTAGAAAGAGAGAAAAGAGATTTATACAGGGTTTGAGTCACTAGGGTTGCTAAAGCGTCTGCAAAAGCATCGGGCCTCCTCATCCCTGACCTACATAAGCTGTAGCTCAGCATGCAGGATTACAGTCAAAGAGGGGGAGGGAAATTAAATGCGTCCAATGAGATTCATCCACTCATGAGGAGGAGCAATACATGCGAGCCAGCACCCACACAGGTCAAAAGACAGTAGTAGTGTGCGCACACGAACACAGCACAAAATTACCAGCACAAACACTGTATGGGCCACCAAACAAAACACATATGCAAGCACGAGAGAACTGGCTTGAATACGGTGTCGTTGCACTGACACGCAAACGCACCGAACCCTGACGTCTTGTTGGCTGGACATCCAACAGCAACAGAAGGTCGCTCACTGGTTGAATGACTGACTGCACACACGCTATGTCGCTAGGTCAGCTAACTGCAGTCAGCTGTGCTGCAGTGGAACACATTCCAACCTCACTCAAAATAAGATGGTAAAAGCACTTGAAGCCTTTGAATATTTAACGTGAGGGTGAACAAGAGAAAGCCTATGGTTGATTTCACCCAACCTGAATCGGGGTCAGAAGCGAGATGCAGTCAAGTGCCGGGAAAGAACTGTGCATTTTGCGATGCCTTCCCGTATTCCAGAGTTCCAGGGAGCCACTGGTAACGCTGCTCGTTTAGGAGATGAGCAGAACACTTCAAACGGATTGGATGAGAGTGGACTGGCGTGTTTGGGTTCAGATAATCGCCACGTCGGATCAGTAACAAAGCGTCATTGTACACTTGTCTATGAGATGCCTATCTGTTATGGAGAGACGTAGGCCACAGGTTACATATAGGTCCCAGTGACGAAGTGACACCATCATGGAAAACCGAGGATTAAAAAGATATCAGCAAAGGGGAGGGCTGACTCTGACACGGGACGACACTCTGATGTAAGCAGCTTTAGGTTCTGTGCGTAACTAAAAAGCCACCACACTGTGAATACTGGATCTCTGAGGAGACTCACCGGCCAGGCATCAGTCAGAATCGTAAGAAAGTGCTGCCAGAAACAACAGAGGGAGGGAATGACGGTAAATACTTTATCGGCTGGTTTTCCAAAGCTAGATTATGGCCTGGACTAAAACTAAAACATCCCTTTAATGATGTTTAGTCCAGGACAGACTAATCTGGGTCTAGGAAACCATCACTAAATGTAAATACCAGTGTTTGGGACATTACTCACAAAGTGCAATACTAGATATTGTTCATTACTTACTCCAAATGTAATCTAATTATTTGCCACTTAAGCGTTACACCCGAAAACTTTGTACTGAATTGGCTAAGCCAAGGAAAGACAGTGAATCATCACAGAGAGGGGCTGATATTTTGAATGAATAAACATTTGAATGGTCGGTCATCATTAGGCTACACCTTGACCAACCTGGATTAGCATACCTAGCAAATTGATTGATACAAGTAAACAAATAACCGACAAACACACAAATCAGAGGTGTTGAGAAGTGATATGACCTGTAGGCTACAACTTGTTCAAACAAAATAACAAATCATACAAGACCAGATAGACTGCACTGCACAGAAATCAATAGTACAAGACATAAATAGCCATGTCTTACACATCTATGTCATTTCAATAGAACATTTCTTTAGTCGCATTTATCATCAGGCTCTTAACTACAAATGAATGGTTGTATCAGTCATTTAAGTATAAATTCTATTAGTGGATTGCATGCATTTTTATGTTGGGATTTATTTTTCAGTTTGCATCCAAGCCAAATTGCTTGTTTTTTTTTTTGCATTATTATTAGGTTAGGCTATACCTTCAGTAATTAGTTAATTAACCTACATTAACTTACAACATATTTCCCAACTGCATGCACACAGTTTTGGGTTCTGCATATATTGCTCTAGCCTGGGATAAATTGTTACAGACATATTCAGTAATAAAAGCTGAATGCAACAAACCAATTCATTTTTGCTATTTGTGTTATTTTGAATGTAGCCTAGTGTACTGGGCTTAATATGCACATTAAAGAAAGTGGAACTAAAACTAAAGTGATGGGTCCCGGTGCTGGTGTCTGTGGTGGCCAAAAAAAACAGAATATTCTTCTCGGTATTGTTCTGAACCATTACTCACCAGTACATAAGCCACATGAGTCTTGTATGACATATATAAAAAGCTAACATATTATATTACTGTCCAAACTGTTTAAGGAGGCAATTAATGAGTTAATAAAAAGCCTGTACTATGTCAACCTTTAACGCTACCTCTTCTCCAGGCCAAACTTCACCCGCTGAACTTGGCAAACAATAACAGTTCAGTAAGCGAAGTTTGGATGATTCAAATTGGGCAACAGTAAAAGTTCAATAACAGGACTCGTCAAGACAAGTTTAACTGTCGTATCACCACAGTCTTCATGCAGGATTTGCAGCTCCACTTTAAATGGGTTTTTGCAACAGAAATCAACCCAAATGGCTGTGAACCCTGACTGAACTTTGGCTGGTTAGTATCTTGGGAAGGAGCTAAACCGTGTCACGCTTGGCTGACTGGTATCCACGGCCGTTGCATCTTCGGTCATGTTGGTGTTGAAGAGTTCGGGTGCTTAGCTTCAGCAGTCAAAGCATTTCCACACGGAAGCCTTTCTCACTATATTTATGATTTTTACCAGCTCTACCTTGAAAAGGTTGCATTTTACTTCCTCCGTGTTAATGTTTTGCTTTGCGACTAGATAGCTGGCATGAACAGTGCACACACACTCATTTTTTGGTGCACAGAATTATGTAAAATACATCACGTAATGTGGTCTGCAGCCATAAAGGTAGAATAATACAACAGAGTAATCTTATTCCCAGACACCTCCGCCCAAGTGTGCCGGACACACAGCAAAATAGACTAGGGACTAGATTAGAAAAAAACAAGCTTTATGGATAAACATATCTAGGCAGGCAGAAACGTAACGAATTAAGGAGAAACATTTGATCCATAACTGAAATATTATTACTAAAACTGGAACAGGACTCAGTCATATTACTCATTAGTTTGAAAAGTGATTATTACGCATTATTCTGTCATGTGTTCCCCCCAACACTGGGAATTACAAGTCTTCTCATTTGCTCATTTTGACGTTATGTCTGAGGCTGGTGTGAATCTGCCCTACCTCTGCCTCCGCAGGTTGAGACTGCAAGTGCTGCCGTATCTTCAGCATGTCCTTCTCAATCTGCTGAATGCGAGCGACCCTCACCTGAAAGCACATTCATAGGAAACAATCAGTTAAGGTGGACAATGACCGGATATGACCATGATTAACACTGATTGAACAAAACCTCCCGTAGAGGCAGATGTTGTTGTTGTTGAACTCGTCCATTTAATAATGTCCCGCCGCGCCACCCGCATTACCTCATCCCACTTAGCCATGAGCCTTCTGGACATTCTGTCCGTTTCCAATCTGTCACTACAGTAACACCAACAAGTAACCCTAGCCATGACATACAGAATACAGGGCCATATTCTGTGTCCCTTGTTATAAACAGGGTGGTTCCATCCCTAAATGCTGATTGGCTGACCTCCGTAGAGACACCAGGTATGACAAAGCAAATATCACGACGAATTGTGTTGGAAACCTCTTTCTAAACACGACCCCTCTCCCTCGTCACAGCTCTCCTCACCTGAGCCCTCTTCTCCATATCCTGGCAGGTTCCCAGCTGCTCCTCCATGGCAGCTCTGATCTGCCTCGCCTCGTACTCCAGTTGCCGACGGGTCATGTCCGTCTGAAGGGAGAATTGCTGCAACAGCAAACAAATGGGAACATCAGAGCAACCATCAGTCGTGACCAAATGGAGGCATTTCGAAATCTAACGCAGAGGACTTACTCATAAATCCTTCAAATGTTGGCATGGTTGACAGATGGCGTTTTGACCATAGCCTGGTCTTCATGAGATTGTAAGTACAGAATCTGCAGGACTCTTGCCTAGAGGGCCCAAACCCATTGGAATCATGCTGGAAGACAGATAAATGCTTACATTCTCGGTTAGTGGTAGGCTGTCGATCCTCTTGGTGAGATTCTGCAGCTGTGCGTAATACCAGTCTTTCTCTTTCTCCTCCTTCTCCAGCTCAGCCATCAGCAAGGACCTGACAGGACAGAAAAACAAAACGCTCTAACATACAGACATGAAACAATGACCAAAGGCAAAGACACACAATGCACTGACATACCGGAATAACCAAGGCATCCTGTCTGTGAATAATTCCAGGAATACATTGTACAACCTAACAATGTTAGAATGAATGCGTGAATTATCAGACTTCACCATTTTCTAGTCAATGTTGCTGGGGAGAGGGCAACGCTAATCAAAAGGGTTGTGGTAAATCACAGTGCATAGCCAGGAATGTTTTAGTCAACACAAACAAACACATAAAAACGCATAAGTGGACACCAGGAATTACAATTTGACAAAGATATAAAGAAATGTGTGAAGTAAAATATGTTCCAGTAAAATCTGTGTAAATAGGCAAAAACTGGTGTTGAAATGTGTTGTAGTACAAGCCTAGAAGGTCACCTCTCCTTCTCTAGCTCCTCCAGGTAGCCAGCGGTGTCTCTACCTCCATTGGACAACCCTCTCCGGGGGAAGGAGCCCAGGGAGCCCATTGGGCTGGGACTGGGACTGGGGCTGCTATCCCCAGACAGCCCGGAGCCTGAACCCTGCATAGAGGGAGGCTTAGGTCTCAGCTTCACTCCTGGGTAACTGTTGGGATCCAGGCTCATTTCTACAGTAGCAACAAAGAAATGGAGCATATTTAGAGGAGTATTTGTGTCACTAAACTAATTCTGCCACCTCATGTGCTTGTAACCACCTGCCTGGCTCTTGCTGAGACACGAACCTTTGATTAAAAGAATTTGATTAAACCTTTATTTTTGGCAAGTCAATTAAGAACACTTCTGAAGTTGACAGCCTGGCATGAGCCAAAAGGCCTCCTGAGAGTGTGCAGGCTGGGATTAAAAATGCAGGATAAAACAGGAAGGACAAAGTTACTAGGTGAAAACAAATACAACAGCAAACAGACCAGGAAAACCAAGTACATGTGCTAATAAGCTGAAAAATCTAGGCACCAAGAAATACATTAAGGAGCACAATTCAGTTGTGGAGGTTGAATTTTCTCTCTAGTGTTGACGGACAATAACAGACATACTATTTAGGTCTCCAGCCTTTTCGGGTATGAGAGATACTTTAAAAAATGAAACATGCCATGAGTATTTGTTTCACCCAGGGAAACTCTTCTTTCCCCTGTCCCATTTCCCCTAGGTCATTCTTATACAAGAAGTACTGCACTGTTTTCTGTTAGTGTACCTGGGTAAATACATTTCTCTAAAGAGAGTCCTAAGAAGTCTTTTACGTTTTCCCAAATTCAGTTCTCAGTTGTTTTTCTTATATCAACTTGTATTACAAAGACACAGAAAAAATAAAATTGCAGCCCATTTCAATGATTCAATTACATAAGAATAAAAAAAGTGTGGAAAATTATATTTTTTGATGAAATTGTCCTTGAATAGCAAACCTAGCCCTTTCATTGCACTTGCAGCAAGATGAATGTGTGGTCTTTGATAAAGGTAGCCTAGTGGTGCTGCTATTTTAAATAATTTACAAAGCTTGTAGTGTCTCATACGTGTGAGGCTTGTTTATGAGATTCTGCTGTGGAAAACATGAAAATTGCTTCACTTCAGAATTTTTTCACTAGCTGAATTACATGACATTACTGCGACTGGAACACTGTCAATGAAGCAACCTGATCTTTATTTTCTTAATCAATTAACAAAGTTCTGCTAGACCCAAACATAGAATTGCATTTATCCCCGAGGTATTTCCAGCTATTAAAAAAGCTAGGCTACAATTGGCTTGTTGAGTTGCACAGTGCATCATGGCATCAGTAGTTATTTGTGCGATTACCAAATATGAATTTAAACAGCACAAACACTACAATAACGGGAACTTTAATTTCTGGGTAAAAACCGGTCATCGCAGAGGTGTGGAAACTATATTTTCCAAATACTCGTGCACCTACATTTTTTGTTGCATATGTGATCGAAATTGTCATACAGAATAGCCCAGTCACAAGAGGACACCTCAACAGTACACGGAGAGAAACCCAGGGCATCAATGCAGTATGACACCAGAAAAGGGCAGCGGCAAAACAGAGGTGCCGCATGACACAATGTCAGGTGCAGACATGAACAACAAGCTGGTAGAGACCAAAAAAATCAGGGGTTTTGGGATACAGAGGAGGAGGCAGAACTAAGCCATGGATGTGCTTAAATTGGGGGACCATTAACAGAATGCGACGATCAGAACGACCGCTGTGTGGAGGACAAATGGCCTACCTTTCAGTCTTTCCAAGAGATTGATTTGTTCAGATGAGTCAGTAGAGTCTTCTTCGATGCTTCCTTGTAGGTGTTTTAGCACCTCCTGGAAATAAAACAAAGATGGGTTTTAATGTACTATTTTTCAAGAATGGCACTCATGATCTAGAAAGATTAAATGACTCCTATCTACATGAGGTGTCTATGGTTTATGTTACTATTTAAACCACAGGCATTTGCCTGAAAATAAATGTGTACGAAGCCAGCCAAATATCCAAAAGTATAAAAAAGCCTTGGTAGGATTTCTGCAGTATGTCTTTGCTTGATTCAAAGTAGCCTAGCCATAATCCAACAAAATAGATTGAGGGATTATTATCTATAAACACATAGCCTATGCCATTGAAACCAATAAAACATGAGAAAGGTAGGTTTTCAAATATCATTTTATTGTCCAGTAACCAAAGGCACAATCCTGAATCATGTTAACCACCCATGCTAAATCACCATGCTAGTTGTTATACGTTTTAAGCTCCCATTTTTCAATATTTTCATGCTTTATTTGACAGAAGAGTGTGGAGTCTTTGTTGTAAGAGCAGTGTGCTTGATTAAAACCTATGCTACTGCAGTACACCTGGTTAATTCAAATGAGAAACATGTATAGCCTAAACTACATTGAGTGTTTGAGCAAAGCTTGCGCAAACGTCAAGTGTGATTAAATAATATAGTTTGTCTACATTTTAAGCTACATTTTCAGCTCTTGTTGCACTTGCCTCAAAAAATGAATAGATGTACTTGTTCTATGAATTTGGGATCTAACCTATTGTACCTAAACTATATGGAATAGGTATTTTTCTGACAGAAGGGCATAATGAGCAATGGGCAGGATTGCAAACTCAATCATGGATGTTTGCCAAGAAATGCTTTCTCTTACTTGGTTGAGCGAGCAGCGTGATAAAAAGCAAAACGTTGCATGACAATCAGTGCATCGGAGAACATCTAAATCTTTGAAATTGGGAGGGGAGGAAAACTGGATATAGTTGAAAAATACATTGAAAAAAATCAAAGAAAATAGGGAAACAATAGCTTATTTCCCACCTCTAATAGCAAACGATCCTAATATTTGTCTCTACCACCCAACATCTCAGCATAGAGGTGGAGAGCCTGTGAATTATGATACTGTTTGAAGGACAGGGTGAAACAGAGAGAGGAAAAGAAAAAGACTAAAAAACATCCATCCTCTTCCTTTGATATGCCATCAAATACCCCCCCCCCCCCCCCC
>JACXGI010003629.1:0-60547 GCA_016801175.1 Esox masquinongy | reverse complement strand
TCCTGGAATATCGGATCACTGTCTTATTACATTTACCGTTAAAACAAGAAATCCACTTGCTCCGCAAACAACGAGTTTCAAAAGCCGTACTATAAATTCCCGGACTACAAATAGATTTCTTGATATTCTTACAAGCTCGCTCATCAATGACAGAGTAAATAAATCCGCAAACGATCAAATTGAGGATCTAAACTCAACATTGCGAAATACTTTAGATACAGTTGCACCACTAAAAACAAAAGAAATACGCAACAAGAAACTTGCTCCCTGGTACACAGACAGTACTAGAGCACTCAAGCAAGCCTCCAGAAAATTGGAGCTAAAGTGGCGCTCCACCAAGTGGGAAGTATTCAGACTAGCCTGGATAGACAGTACACTACAATACCGAAAAGCACTCACATCTGCTCGATCAGCTTATTTCACCAACCTGATTGAGGTGAACCAAAACAATCCAAAATTTCTCTTCGATACAGTTGCAAAGTTAACAAATAGCAACGCTCAACAAGTGAAGTGGGTCTTCACTTTAGCTGTAATGAATACATGAACTACTTTGATGAAAAGATCATCACCATTAGAAACCAAATATCTGACTCCTCCTTAAATAGATATAGTCCCCAAAATCTCAGTTGTCCTGAGAATGTCCTGAACCTCCCTGACCAGGTGTCAATGGGGACACTTGAATTCTTTGATCCCGTATCGCTCAACACATTCACTAAATTTGTTATGAGTTCTAAACCCACAAATTGTCAGCTAGACCTGATTCCAACAAAATTACTTAAGGAGCTATTTCCTGTGCTAGGTCAGCCAATGTTGAACATAATAAATTGCTCCCTTTCCTCCGGATATGTACCAAATTCACTAAAAATAGCGGAAATTAAGCCTCTTCTAAAAAAATCGAATCTGGATCCAGACATATTAAACAATTATAGGCCAATATCGAACCTCCCGTTCCTTTCAAAAATCCTAGAAAAATGTGTTTCCCAACAACTGAATGCCTTCCTGAAGACAAATAACATTTATGAAATGCTCCAGTCCGGTTTCAGACCCCATCATAGCACTGAGACTGCACTCCTGAAGGTAACAAATGACCTTCTAATGGCCTCAGACAAAGGTTCTGCATCCGTCCTGTTGCTTCTTGATCTTAGTGCTGCCTTTGACACTATTGATCACTCCCTTCTCTTAGAGAGACTGGAAACCCATATTGGGCTATGTGGACATGTTCTAGCCTGGTTTAAATCTTATTTATCTGAAAGATATCAGTTTGTATGTGTAGATGGCATATCCTCTGACAAATCAAAGGTATGTTTTGGTGTTCCTCAAGGCTCGGTTCTGGGCCCATTATTGTTCTCACTATATATGCTGCCTCTGGGTGATGTAATTCGGAATCACAATGTCAATTTTCACTGTTATGCTGATGACACACAGTTATATATTTCAATGAAGCATGGAAAAGCCCCAAAATTAGCTCCTTTGGAAGCATGTGTTTCAGATATTAGGAAGTGGATGACAGAGAACTTCTGGCTTTTAAACTCAAGAAAAACAAAAATGCTCGTTTTAGGACCCAAGAAACAAAGAGCTTTGTTGGCAGATCTCACTGTGAACCTCGACGGCTGCATGGTTGTATCCCAAAAAACTGTAAGAAACCTCGGCGTTAACCTTGACCCTGACCTCTCCTTTGATGAACATATAAATTATGTCTCAAGGGTTGCTTATTTTCATCTTCGAAACATTGCAAAAATCAGAAACTTTCTATCAAAAACTGATGCAGAAAAACTAATCCACACATTTGTTACTTCTAGATTAGATGACTGCAATGCTCTTCTTTCCGGTTACCCTGATAAATCAATAAATAAACTTCAATTAGTGCTGCACACGGCTGCTAGAATCCTTACTAGAACAAAAAAATGTGAACACATTACTCCAGTACTAGCCTCTTTACACTGGCTGCCTGTTAGGGTTAGGGCTGATTTTAAGGTTTTATTGTTAACCTATAAATCAATACATGGACTTGCTCCTACTTACCTCGCTGAAATGATCCAGCCATACATACCTACACTTAACCTTAGATCGCAAGATGCAGGCCTTTTAATTGTACCTAGAATTTCTAAACAAACAGCCGGAGGCAGGGCCTTCTCTCATAGAGCTCCACTGCTGTGGAATGATTTGCCAGTTAAGATTAGAAATGCAAACTTTCAAGTGTCTACTAAAGACTCATCTCTACAGCATGGTCTACGCCCATTGACGGTTTCCATTGGTGTGGTGTTTTTGATTTAGTGCATGCGTTTATGAAGGAAGAATTACAGGTTCAATGACGAAGATTTCGGTAAGTGCTTCCATGTGACAACATCTAGCTATATATTTAGGGATAGTTAACGTGTTCACTAAGATCGCTTATCTACTAAATTCTTTGAATCTGAAATTCGAATAGCTTGCCGGTGACAGAACACAGAAAACACGACAACCCTTATAGCTATGTTTAAAGATAGCTAGCTACGTGACGAGTTAGGCTACTTGTTAGCCAGCTCTAGTCAATTAGGGCACGTTATAACTAATGATGCATGATGCACCTGTCACTATATGCAAGCAGGCAAGATCCATTTATTTTTTAGCTTCATATACACTATGTTGTCATTATTTAGAAATGTAAACCAAATAATAATTTGTCATGGCCATTTATGCAGTGGTGTAAAAAGTAAAAAGTAGAAGTATTTGGCTATGTTCACCAGTTTTGGGAATTTGCTAAGGATGAGCTAAATTATCTAAACAGAGTTCATAACTAACCAATGACCTTAATTGATAATTTACACTTCCTTTTTATTTTATTGATCACTGGTTTGTTTTGAACTCCCTTTACCTGGTTACTTAGATCTTAATTAGATACTTCCCTAAAGTGGTGAACACAGCTGAACCCAGTTCAGTACTTTTACTTTGTACTTTGTACACCCCTACTTCTATGTGATTGTTGTGATCTTTCATTTCAGTTGCCAAGATGCGTTGTTGACCTGGGTGATGCTGTTGCCTGGGTAAATACCAACACGGGCATCTTCTGAGACTGGGTACAAGTCCTTACCCCTGAATGATGAGGAAATACAGGGTGCTGTGCAGATGCTCAGAGAGGCCTCAACTCTAGAGGAAGAACAAGAAGCTCTCTCCCCATTCATGTTTTTGTTTAATAATCATGGATGAAATAGACAGAAGAGGACTTTGTGATCATTTTAAGCTTCTCTGTTAATTATTTTTGTTGATGAGGATACCTATTAGCTGTCTTTAAACCATCAGCTAATGCTGGTCTCCACACAACAAACATTACAAGATCCAGAAAACACAATATAGTTTAACGAGACAGAGACAAGAAACATCAATTGTTTAGCAAGAGTAAACTGGACAGTGTTTTGGAAGTGTTCACCTGGCCATACAACATGATAGGATGAAACCAAAGCCTACAGATTATGGGCAAAGCTGAATACACAGGACATAAAGAAACAGTTTAGTTTTGTCAGTGTTGGAATGTAATGTTTTGAATATTTGATTGGGTGATTAAATGTTTAATTGTCTAACTGGCATATCATTTAATTTTGTATTTTTAGGTTATGCCATTAACTTTAAGATTTTGGGCTACATTAATTGACTTTCAGTAATGTCTGTTGTGCTCTTTTGGACCTGTTCTACTTGTAATTTATGCTATTGAATCAACTTTTAGGATAAGTGTAAAATTAGACCTCAGGTAATCAATTCCATGACATGTAACACTTATTCCTCCCAACAATATTAAGTCCATAACTACATCATTACTCTAGAATTAAAAATGTGCTTGTATGATGCAAATTGAAACTTGCCACCTTTCTGCAACAGGCTATAGAAAATTCAATACTTCCAGTTACCAGTTTCAACTTTCTAGAACGATGTTGTTAAATTGAACAGTGCAAGTCGAAGGAAGGAGAAACCATTACAATGATTTGTATGAAAACTGGTCAGATCTACACAGCAGAACCCACAGGTCTCAGCAAAGGACCTTCAGAACAGTTTAGTTGACACTGAAGTTGTTGCTCCCAGGTCCACCACACAATGTACCTTACACAGCATGTTCACATTTGTGTAATATGTTGAATCTATGGAAAATGCATAAATGGTAATCCTGTATAAACTTGTGCAAAAGCAATGGCTACTCAAAGAAAAACTGACCATGGCAGGCATAGTATGACTATGCATGTGTATGTATGAATATGTTTGTATTATAACTGCACTCAGCAGCTTTCTAAACCACCAGTGTCTCATTCTTGACTGTAACCAAAACATTTAAAACTATTTTTTAGACACTTCAGTCTTCAAATTAATATATTTCAGTTGTATGTTATCAAACAATTTTAATCCTGAAACAAAATACAATTAAATGGTATTGGACCTAGTGTTATATCTTGACAAAAGATATTGAATAAAATCACATGGACTCTGAGATAAAGTTGTAACATTAGTTAACTCTTCTTCCTCCATTAGTACACTCCACTTAATGACGTCATACCCATACATGACACCTAGTGCCGAACCATATGTCAAAACAGGATGTCCCCAAACTGACCAATGGCGAACATCAGTGGGTGTAACTTAATATTCAGGAACCCCATTTAAACTGACCAATGGCAAACATCAGTGGGCGTAACTTATTCAGGAACCCCCATATTAAGTAACGCCCTCGCGGTCTGCAGATATACCTTATTGGTCTCCACGCTGCATTGTTTTTGTTTGCGTCTCTATAGGAAAATATATTTCTTGTGTTTTCTGTATATACATGAAATAATTGTTTGCTTGACTGGCCATAGTTTTTGTGCTTCTAATTGCTAAAAAACAATATAGTTTTCTTATTCTGCAAGATTTTGTATTCATCGGATTTTGTATTCATCGCCAGTCAAATTAAATGGGCTGTTTTCCCCCAAAAAGGGGCGGAAGCATAGACGCGAAAGCAAAGTACCCGGATGGGTTGCTCTCATCTATTGAACTTGATTATTGCGGAACTTTAGTTCTGTTCTTTTAATTGTACGGAGAGCATTTCACAACCACTACGCAAAATCCCGTGATTGGTCAGTCCCCAACGATAGGCGCAGGTGATTTGCATAAAGTTGGAAATTCTTAACTTTTTCTTCGGCTCTTCCGGACCCCACTCATCGACCAGCATGACACTCGCTCGCCACGCTTCCCTTCACTGAAATGAATTGAGCCATCGCTTCCCTATCACTAATAGTGTGAATGTACGGTTATGGATCATCTCTGCAAATGAGAAATTCTCACAGGAATGTTTGAAAATTTGTGCACACAACTGGAAAGAAGTGTTTTCGGTGCATACAGCTCATGGAAACCCGGGTGACCACCCTTCCCATTTATATTTTTTTCAGTGTAGCTCATTAAAGTTGCAAAATAACTGCATTCACATTCCCAGAAATCCTGTCTGGAAGACTTTCAGGATTTGGAAGAAATGGGAAGGATATCAAGAGTAGGCTATATCCGTTATTTCGGAGACTTATGGATCTGGTATTTACCATGGCATTGAGGGCGCAGACCTTTGTTGCAAGTAGCAATAACAGATCTGTTTAAAATACTGTTGAATTACACATTTTATGAAGAAAACTACCCATCTATAAGGAACAGTCAATCCCTAACGGGAACAGGCTAAGGAATGACTTTGAATGGTAGAAACAGTGTTCACTATCATTCCTTTTATGCCATTCCAGACACGCACCAGCCTCCTGTGCCATCAGTTCATAAAACTAGTGATGGCCATAGGCTCCATTACCGTTCTTCTAGCAGCAGGATATTATGCTAGCAGCACTAACAGAATTTATTTTTCAAAATAAAAGCAATAATTGAAATATATAAGGCAATATAGTTAGCAATCTAGTCAGTCCATTTTGTTTAATGTCCGTTCCAATATTGTTCGTGTCTGTTCGTTTTTTTTTTTACATTGTTATTTATATTGCCTTATAAATGTAAGTTTTGTGATTAAAAAAGTGCTGCCAGCATAATATCCTGCTGCTAAAATAACGCTATAAACGAAGCGTCGTTTGGCCATCAGTACATGAAACTATCAAATTGGGGGGGGATTAGATACCAGAGATTAAGGATTAATTCTTAAATCAACTTTAATCATTTGAAATGATTGCAAAACAAACCACAAAAAGAAAAAAAAGACAAACAAAAACACAGGCCGACGATGTTCCATTCAACGGAACGACAAATGGAGATAAAACAGCTTGGTTGAGGCTGAGAGCGTAACAGCCTAGTTGCTGGGCGAAAGGTTCCCATGACGACGATACCGATTCCAGACAGACACGCACTGTCAGAACTGAACAAGAAAAAAATAACACCCACTACGAAAACGTCTTCCCTTTACATTCTTCACTAAAGCAGTTAAATCTAAAACAAATCTAAAATAGTCATTCACCATTTTAACCCCAGGTGGACTGAGGGAGGACTGGCTCGATGAGTAACGACTGGAATGGAATTAATGGAACGGCGTCACAGTGTCCGTGCGTCTGATAACACTACATTTATTGAACCATTCTTCCCTCACCAGCCTCCTGCGATTTCAACCAATCAATATCCAAAGGCAAAATGAGCATTAACCTAACACTTCAGATTATCAAACTACATGCTCATTAGATTAAGGCCCTTATATGTCTAAAGAAAGCTTGATAATACTTTAAAAAGCTTGAAAAATGTATATCAATTCGTATTTTTCAGTGTTTCAGTTACATACCCCTTTTGGCATCACAGTAAAGCAGTTCTATAACCATTTGGAACAATAATTCTAAAACAGGTTTAGAACAAATATGTTCCAATTCTGGTTCTAGAACAGACACAGTTTAATCATTCATAAGGCACGTCACTGTACCTTCAATACTTCAATCTTCATTTAGTGCAAACAAACTCGTCAACAACAGTGACATACATTTCGGTACAACAACCATTACTGACTAACATGAGGCTCCCCAAAACTGGTTCAGTCTAATGGGTCATGTTTGGACTGGTCCTTGATCTGGGGTGAGGTTTCTATCTCATGGTTCAGGTTAGAACTGTTCTTACGTACGCGGAACATCTACCCAGATCTATAGCACAAATGGCACCCTATTCCATACACATAGTACACATCGACACTTGAGTAGGCAGTGTGGACTACAGTAACACAGTGTAGAGGGAACAGGGTTCCATTTGAGAGGGATAGGGAAGCCGTGGAGGAAACACCAACATTCCAAGACATGATGTCCCAGTTCAGGGAATTACATCCAACTGATGGTGAAGTTCTGGCTGAGGTTCAATCCTAGGTCTGTTACTGTCAATACCTAGAGAGACAGAAGACAGACGGGTGGAGGGGTAGAGAAGAATGATTTTTAGATCAGAATCAGTGTTTTATTGCCAAGTAAATTTCACAACAAACAAGGAATTTGTTCTGGCCGATTAGTGCAACAATTTATAGAAAAGAAATAAAAACGAACACCATGGACTGAGCATAAAACCAGTAGACAGAGCATTAATAAGTTACTAAAAAATATGCAAGGTGCAAGATATGTTCAGTTGAGGGTTGTGTGTCAGTTTACCCAGAATGGCTAAGCCTTGACACCGTGGAACACAGGCAGTGAGAAACAAGTCGAGAGACGTCATCGTTGAGCTTCTAACCTGTAAACCTCAGCCTCACCTGATTGTCTCTGTAGCTAAATGCTGCATCGTGGGAGTTCACAGTGACCCGGCTGGGCTTTGACTTCACACCGTAGATGGAGGCCGTTTCCACGGTCATGTAGGACGCCTCCACATGGTCGTGCAGCACCTCTGACGTCATCGTGTTCTAGAACACAAAGAACACGGGGTTTGAGGTGGACAGAGTTCGCTACAGTGACTAACTTTGAGTGACTTTTTGCAGGGACAAATGTTACTATAATATTGATTGTGTAATCATTAATCTGTTTCAAACACAAAAGACAATAAAAGGTCACTTCAACCTTGGTAATGTTTTTTTAATTTGGGATCGTTCTTGGAATTTAATGGATGCACCCATGGACATGACACTGAAATGCCCGGGTTTAAGATTAAACCCCATCTTGAACATCAGTGCCATCTAAATGATAGGGTGTGGTTCATGACCTCTGCAGTGTTTAGGGCGTGGTTGCGTTAGTTAAACCACACCTTGACCACATTGAACACGATCTCAGCGTACTGGTCGGTCTCAAAAGTGTCCAGGCTCTCTCCGTCGTCCCAGAACAGTTCTCCTGTGGCTGAGCCGTCTTCAGTCAGACAAGAAATCAGGTGGAGAGGCTGACCACTGCTCACCCACAGGGTGGTGTTTGGACGCTAAAAATTGAAAAGACTTACATTTCACATCGATTGGTTGTCTGTTTACCTGTCTAGTTATGACTGTAGTAATAGCAGTGCTATTATCTGTCTAGTTATGACTTTAGTAGTAGTGTTATCTAGGTACTTGTGTAGGTATGATGGCTCCTTCTCTCAGGTAGAGATTGATCTTGTCCAGAGGAGCATGAAGACTCAACTCTTCTCCTTTACTCCGGACAGAATCTCCCTGGGAGAAAGACAGTGAGCGAGAGAGAGAGAAAGCGAGAGCAAGGAGACATTTAAAATTCAGTATTCACATGACTACCAACCCGTTCTCCTTCCAACCCCCCGCCTCGGATATGTGATGTGTTGCTGATCTACATCGGATTCTCACCCTTGTTCATTTGTCCTAACGGCTCTGTATCCTTACCGTGTAGTAGTCGTACCACAGCCCCTGGGGGAAGTAGCCCACCACATAGTCCACCCCTGGATCCAACACTGGTGTCACCAACAAACTCTTCCCCCACAGGAACTGTTTGTCAATACCATACGTCCTAATGTCTTCAGGGAACCTAAAAACACAATCATGCTAGCGGTGATCATACAGAGGTGTGTGTGTGTGTGTGTGTGTGTGTGTGGTGTGTGCGCGCGCGCGCTCACTCGAACAGCAGAGGTCGTGCGACAGTGTGTCCGTGTGTGTGCGCACGGTGGAAGAGCGTATACAAGAGAGGGAACAGGGAGTAGCGGAGCAGCAGGGACTGTCTCATGGCGGTGCGGGCCAGAGGACTGAACGCTGTCGGGTCCTGGGCCTGGAGACAGAGACACAGGTCAGCCGGGTCGCGGTTACGGTCTCAGCCTCCGGATCAACAGGGCCGCGGCCTTACCGGCTCGTCGAGGGTATTGTGGTTGCGTGAGAAAGGGTAGAAGGCACCCAGCTGCGTCCAGCGAACACACAGCTCCTCATCGGTCTTCTCGCTGAATCCACATATATCAGCCCCGACCAGGGGGACACCCAGGAGGTTAAAGGTCAACATACCTAGGGAGAGTTTTAATACAGATTCAGCCCTCCCTAAATTATTTGGACATCGTGGCCTAGAAACTGTTAGGCGGTCCTGAATACACTACCATTCAAAAGTTTGATGTTATTTTAAATGAATATAAAAACATTACTTTTCACTCAACAAGGACATTCCTAAGTGACCCCGAACCTTTGAACGGTAGTGTATTCTGGACCGCCTATCAGTTTCTAGGTCACGATGTACAAATGTACTTCTATTACCAGAAGAATGTCCTTCCCTTCCAGATAGGTGACATTCTTCCAGGAAACTCAAGCATATAACGGCAGTGAACAATAGAAATCAGCTTGTGTTTGTATAGCATGTTTAAGTAACCTTTTGGGGAAGTCAGCACAAGGTATGTAGAACATTAATAATAAAATTAACCATGAAGAGACATCCCCACTAGGAAAAACTTGATTTTCTGTCATAGGGGTTAGGTTTAGGGTAAAACTTCCAATTAGTGTTGGGGCTAGGTTAAGTTTAGGCATTACTGGTTAGGTTTAGGCATTAGGACTAGGTTAAGTTCAGGTATAAAGGTTGGGTTGAGGTTAAGTGTTTTTTGCATCCCCACTTGGTTAGTAATGTGTGCATCCTGACCTGCTATGGAGGCATACATGTCCTTCCAGTGACTACGGTTATCTCCCAGCCAGTGACCAGAGTAGAGGCCCTGACTGGGAAAGGTGGAGCGGGAGATCACAAACGCCCTCTTTCCCAGGATACGCCTCAGGGCACTGGAGGAGAAAAATGTGACCATCAGCAAAGACGTTGGTGTGGCAGGTCTGCCTGTCTGAGGGGAACAATGTGACCACCAACAGAGATGTTGGTGTGGCAGGTCTGCCTGTCTGAGGGGAACAATGTGACCACCAACAGAGACGTTGGTGTGGCAGGTCTGCCTGTCTGAGGGGAACAATGTGACCACCATCAGAGACGTTGGTGTGGCAGGTCCTCACTTGGCAGAGGCCTCGGCTTCCAGTAATCCATATAGACTGTGCATGTTGTAGTGTAACGAGGTCTTCTGGAGCGCTGAGGCACACACCGTCTTGGCCCTCAACAATCCCCCCAAAACACCTGGAGATGGAGACATTGTGTTAGGGTGTGGAACACTGACATTCCGCGTGGAACATTCTGTGTGGAGCATCATGTGTGTGTGTGTGTGTGTGTGTGTGTGTGTGTGTGTCTCACCAGGTGTGTAAGGGGGGTTCTCTAGCTCGTTGTCAGGACAACCTACTGTCGAGCCATCCACAAAGTTAGACGGTTCGTTCATGTCCTGAAGAGGACACAAACACAAGGAAGGCAGTCAGGAAAATGGAAGAGCAGGCGCAGAGGCAGAGTCGCAGAGTCGCAGAGGCACAGAGGCAGAGGCACACATACAATCCACAGGCCATCGAAGGGGACTTTGTCATGGAACCTCTTCAGGTTGTCGTACCACCACTCATGGGTCACTGGATCAGAAAAATCAGGAAAAGCCGTCTGACCCGGCCAAACCTGAGAGGTGAACAGGTGAAAGAAAGGGAACAAAAAACCGTTTTAATCCAAAAGATATCTTCCACTCGTTTTTTTCCCCTTTTCAGTCATAATTTAACATCAACTGTCCATCTCAGGGGTTCAGTTCACCATGTGAGGGTGTGTGCTTCCTACCTTCCCAATGAGAGTTTTTCCATCGCTGTGGTTGATGAACACTCCCCTCTTCAGGCCTTCGTCATACGGCCAGTACCGTCCCTCTGGCTGGACGCTGCTGATTCCTGGGTCCTGGGGGGCATTTCAACGGGTCAGTGTGTTAACAACAGTCATATTAGGGGTTAACTTTAACAGCCTGCGGGTGAGAACCACACCCACCAGGATCATGACGTAGCGCTGTCCGTGGTTGTGGAGGTCCTTCACCATGTCAGGCAGGGTGGAGAAGTTAGCAGGGTCAAAGGTGAAGTCCAGGGCACGGTCCATGTAGTCAATGTCATTCCACTGGATGTCCTGGAAACACACACAGTCCACTAGACTCCAGGAAGTCCATCAAACGGAGGAAACGCCTCTCAAATGAGCCAGCGGCACGTACCTGAGGGATCCCATAATTCCTCATGTTCTTCACGACGTCCCAGGTGGCGTTGCTTGATCTGTAACCCCAGCGACAGAGATGGTAACCTAGCGCCCAATAGACAGGCATGGAGGGGTAGCCTATGACAAACGGGGGGGGGCATTAACCATGACATTGGAAAAGGCTGTAACATGGATGACATCCTTGCATGACAGCCTTGTTACATCCTCATCCCGTAGACTGACCTACAACCTCCAGGTACTGTCCAATCACGGAGGCCGGGTCAGGACCCAGGAAGACGTAGAAGTCCAAGATCCCACCGATGGTACGCCAGGTGACGGCAGGTCCTGGCTGGAGAACCACGTCTGCAGAACCAACATTCACAGAGAATTCGTAAGCGTCACATCACAGGCCCGGGCTAGCGGTGTTGGACGTCACGCGAAACTCAGACATGCCATTTCCACTGGGCTGTTGAGTAGCTGAATATACAGCTGAAACAATGGGACAAGTCCAATCAACAGCTGCCTTATAATTAAGGTTTTTCTCCCGTCCCAATTTCGTGATGTCAAATTATAGCCTTGCCTCTTCGCAGCGACATCTCTGCATGTTCAGGAGAGTCAAAGATCGCAACAATCTTTTTCTCATCAGCCAAAACACATTAGACATATTTACATTACGTACTGAAATGAAAATGGGGTCAGGTGAACTAGGACAGGAAGTAACCCTAGAAATGGCGTGAAACGGCACGTGAAACGGCACGTGGCCAGAGGGGTTAGGAAGGCGGTGAGGGTAGAAACGGCACGTGGCCAGAGGGGGTTAGGAAGGCGGTGAGGGTAGAAACGGCACGTGGCCAGAGGGGGTTAGGAAGGCGGTGAGGGTAGAAACGGCACGTGGCCAGAGGGGGTTAGGAAGGCGGTGAGGGTAGAAACGGCACGTGGCCAGAGAGGGTTAGGAAGGCGGTGAGGGTAGGAATGGTACGTGACCAACCCATAGCGTTGCTGTTGAGCAGGAAGAATCCATGTGCCGTACCACGGCCTCCCTCCTCCATGGACAGATAGAATGGATGGGCCCCATACAGGTTAGTGAGCTCCTGAAGACACAGGAGAGAGAAGAGCCACCATCTTATCCATTAAGGTCAGATACAGACGACTACTGAACATACGCCATATACAAGCCATTGTTATTTAAAAACAAGAAAATCAGACGTGATCCTTCCTCATTGTCTTTTCCTTCGCACCAGTCATTTTGCGCATCCTACAGCTTATTTCACGAGTCCGCTTAAACCGAGAGTATAAAGACAGACAGGCAGGCGGTTTTAGCAGCACATGGTTGACGCACAGGTCAGCGTAACAGTTACCATGGGCGCTGCGTCTCTTGCCCACATGGTTAATGTGTTCCAGTGGATGTCGTGGAGGAAGGAAGAGCGGTGTTCCCCCAGGCCGTACACATACTGGCTGGACAGACTGCTGGACAGCTGAAGGAACTGGTCACAGAAGAACAGGGGAGCTACAGTCGTGTTGAGCCTGCATGAGGACATAAAAGAAACAAGACAGAAGGTAGATAACCATTACAGTAAAACAAACTGTCGCATCCAAAACTCTACATAATCCCAACCCACAAAGAATATCAACGAGAGCCTACAGCACAGTCCCCGTGGACGTTCTCTTGACAACGAGGCCGAAGGGGTCTTTGGACAGCTCCACAGAGTAGGCGGGACTAGAGGCCTTCTCCGTGGCATTGGGCACAGCGATGGGCACCTCGAACCGCGACGCGGACGGGTCGGTGATCTAAACACAACAGGAGGGAGAGAAAGGATTGATACAACCTGTGCGTGCGTGCGTGGTAGGAGCTACTGGCCGTGTCCTCACCCTGACCCTTAGCCTGTGGTCCGTCTCGTAGAGGACCTCCAGCTGCAGGGTCAGCACGTCTTTGGGGTAGTAGGTCTTCACCGTCCTCACCAGGGTGCCCACCTCACCCTGCGCCGTCTGGTTAAGCGACACCAGGGAGTAGGAGGGGAATGTCGGTGAGTAGAAACACCACGGCACACCGTTCCTCCCCGGGGGAGGAGAGGAGGATGAGGAGGCAGGGATGAAGCAGCAGTTCCTTGCCTCGCACAGCTGCCGCGTCACCACGACCCCCCTCTCGGGGTAGCAGTCGAACCTCCAGGCTTCCGGGACCCCCGCACAGGCCTGGGGGTCGGGTACGGCCTTGCCCACCCCCGGGGAAGGCCTGGGCGGCGGGGCCACGTGGGGAGCACTGCTGGAGGGGGCATGGAGCCAGAAGATGGTTCCCAGCAGCCAGATGCCACTGGCCACCAGGAGCAGGAACCCCAGGGATATGATGGCTGTGGTGGCGGAGCAGGAGGGCCTCCGTGGCAGCAGAGGGCGCTCTGATTCTTCTGGGACCTTCATCTGGACATGGGGGTGGGGTCACAGTTAATGGCAATACAAGCCCAGCTAAAAATGTGTAGATCTAGTTATCCTCTGATTGGGTTAGGCCCAAAAATCACAAAAGGGAGCCAGAGGGCAGTAGCTCTGGTTACACTGACATTTATTTCTGTAAAACAATCATCCCCGATCATTAATTCGGTCAGAGACGTGGTCGGTCTTGTTACATTCATATGGCACAGTGTGAATAACTGTCGCAAACAAAAAAAAAATTGAGATCAAATGGGCCAGAGAGCAAAATCCTAAGGAAAACAACTGCCTCGGTATTACATGCAAGTAAGAACAGTCCTTAGCCATGGTATATTGGCCATACAACATCCTCTGGCGTCGTCGCGAGTACATTCAGCCAATAATACCCAGGACCTAAACCAGCCAGTTGTCTCTCTATGCAATACATAACCACTAACAGTCCAAGATATCAGCTTGTCCTCACCTCCGTAGGAGGCTCCTCTGAAGCAGCAGTGTTGGAGAACTGGACATCCTCCGGACTCAGCCGCTTGTAAGACACCATCTTCACAAAGAAAACGCAGCAGTTTTGGAAAGCAGAAACACCCGTCACATGCCGTGTCATGTGAAATCCAGTTGATCGTTTCCCGATTTTGTGGACATCCAAGCTAACACAAACACACTAGGTTGTGAATTATATTTTGTTTAGCCGAAATGCAGAGAAACTGCCTTACTAGACTTCAACGTTGAAACTCTCACAAAGTTGTGCAACGGTTGCTGCGTACGGAAGGTTGTTTGGCTAGCTCGGCTGGAGTTAACGTTAGCAAGCTAGTTCGCGGTTTGAATAACACGTTGTCCACAAAACACTGGTAAACGTTTGTTTCCCTGCCGAATACATTACACACTAGTTGACCACTACTGTTAAACTGAAATTGTCGGCAAACATGACAGTAAAGGACAACAAATTGTGGGGACAGTACAGTAACGTCATTAGCTGACTAGCCTTTGCAACATTTGCTTGCGTAGCTACCTGGCTAACGTTACTTAGGTTTATAACAAACAGCCTAGATAAATAAAGTAATAGTAGTTACGTTACCGAACGAAAGCTGCTTACCTCGACTCAAATATGGCTCAGGTCGGGGTAAAAATTGCACAATGAGTATATCTGATGTCCATCGGCGTCCGTGCGTTCGTTAGCGTGGGTCATTCCTGGTGGAGTTTGATTTTCGGAGCAGCTGACGACACCTTTTGGTGACTTGATATGAAGTCCACATTCAGTTGCAAAACGTTCTCGAACGTTGCAAAAGGACATTCTGTGAAGAGACTAGACGTTAGTCGCAATGCTACGTGTCGTAGAGGAATTGTTCTAAAGGAACTGAATGTTAATATTATGTTTGTTCACTATCCATTAAATGATTCTTGTCTATGTTGTAAGTCCATTCATTTGTACCTCGTGACATATATATCATGTACATGTAACATTTATGTGCCTCATATAATGTTATATAATGTCATTTGAATAGTAATTTCTTGCTGCTGTCCCATTTACACACTGCTAGATCAAAATGCAAGGTTTGATCGATGATATAAGCAGACATAAGGGTGGCGCAAACTAAGGCAGATTGGAATGTGCCCACTGATTACCTAATGAGATAAGTAGGCGTTAAAGTCCACTTAAATCGCAGAACCCTCTCCGAAGTCCTCGTTTTGGTTATAACAAAGACCTAATCTTAGAAACTGGTACTTTTAGATTTTTCCTCTGCTATTCTGCATGCCTCCTAGCTTTTGGGGAATAATAATCCCCAATAATGTTTGGCTCCAGGGACACGTTCAGTTACATAACGTTCTTGAACGTTGCAGAAAGACATTCCGAGTAAAAAAACGTGATCAAGTCATGTTACATGTCTGAGTGGCATGCTTGTTAATCACTATATTAAAACGCATTCAAACGACACTCTGGCCTCTTGCGTCGGGATAGAATGTGTCACAACAGACGTTTTTATTTACTGTGCTACCAACAGGATATATCCATATAGCCACTCTATAGAAATATTACACTTTATTTGCACAGAGAGCGATTAATCGTTTCCGGACACATGGACACGTACGTCCTGCCATATAACCCGCAAGGGGTTTATCCATATGTGCTGTATCCCTACGTCCCTACGTACATTTAAGATACCTGTTTGTGTTGTTTGTACAGTCATATCGGATTTGGTCCGAAGTGCTTTCTCCGTCATTAACTATGCGACACGTTGTTCTCTGACGTCATCACGTTTCCATAAACAAGACTGTTCGTGGACACTCGTAACTATGACTTATAACTTATAACTACATTGGCATAATCAAAAACTATCAAAGTGAATATTCGTTAGAAATTATTGACGGCCCTCTCAACAATATCTTCAATAAAGATTGGCATTGAGATTCAATAGTGTATCTCCTCAATACCACTGGCTAATCGTTTGGACGTTGCATTTATTCTTCAGCCTCGACTAGCCTATCGGTCTCTCAAGTGGCTTTAAACAATATTTTGTCAAGTAAAATTTAATCATCCTAACGTACGGCATCAGTTCTAACCTGCCACCTTAATTATCCCGACCGTCTAAGTAAACAACTCCATTATAACGACAAACCATGGTAGAAAAAGCAAAAAAACAAACGTCACTCTATCCAAACCTTTTAATCGGATCACTGAAGAAACACCCACCACTGTTGGATCCATTCACTTCACAAGTGAAAGAATTTGTACCAAAAAGTAAAAGTATTTATGACATAAAAGGTGGCATGGTGCAAATGATTGTGAACCAAGTGTGCTGTCCGTATGTAACAAATGAAAAGACTTGCACAGCCTCTTCATCAGTTTATTTTTATTATTAATGTGACAAGATTGACTAATCAATATTCCACAAAGACCAACTTCTGGCAAATGCATAATTCTACAATATTTTAAGTGATTCTGGACAAGAGTTTCTGCTAAGTGGCTAGAACTGAAATGTATTCTACAGTGTCAACTAAAATTCTAAAATAATTCATGTAATTTCTTGAAATGGCAAAAGTATACATTAAGACAAGTTATTGTGAGCATTAGGAACAGGTTTGAAAGGGGGAAAAATAACTACATATGCTAGACAATATTTGGATCGCATCATAAAACATCATATAGTCACAGTAACCTTTTAAATAAAAGCAACATGAATGAATTGATCAGAATGTTCTTTCATTGATCAGGGATGAGCAACCCCAGGTCTCAGAGGGCTGATTCGGTGTCTAATTGATTGGCTGAGTCCATGATTGGTTGACAATTACTGGCCGGTGGGCCCATAGCCCTCCAGTTGCTCATTCCTTTATACCTCATACCTATCAGGTCATTTTTTATTCTTTATCCTAAATTCCCTTGAGACATCCCTGGATCACCCCAAGGGATCAGACATTGTTGTCAGTGGCCCAGAAAGGAAATAAGGGTTAAGTGCCTTGCTCCAGGGCAGATTGTTTGATTTACTTTTTCCTCCTCCACCTTATTGCCTAAGGGATACAAATGTGATTGTGTCACCGTTCACTTGTTTTCATTTTGATTTCATAAATTCCACAATGGTTTGAATTTGTTTGTTACAAACTGTGATTACCTTGAACTCATAAACCTTTCACAATTGTTAATGACTTAAAAACAAAGATTTTTTTGGAAGCATACATTGCATATATTATTTTCACATCAAGACGTGATCACTATGCTGTCCTCGTCATTCTCATCATCGATGACAGAAGAATCCTCTTCACTTTTCACATCTTTAGCAGAATCCTCCTCAGCATTGGAACTGCGGTGTATCTTCTTGTGTCGGCTCAGTTTCATAGAACTGATGAAGCCCTGACCACACACGTTGCAGACATATGGCCTCTCTCCTGTATGAGATCTATTGTGTATTGTCAGTTCAGAAGCTCTTCGGAAGGTTTTTTCACAGAGAGAACAGGAGAATGGTCGCTCTCCAGAGTGTGTCCCAAGGTGTTCTTTCAGACGCCCTGCTTGAGAGAAACCTTTTCCACAAACAAAACAGCAATGGGGTTTCTCTCCTGTGTGTAGCTGCTGGTGTCTTTTCAGGGCGGATGAAAAGCTGAACCTCTTATCGCATTCAGGGCAGGGATAGGGTTTCTCTCCAGTGTGCACTTTCTGGTGGTCTTGGAGATGTCTCTTCTGAGTGAACTGCTTTTCGCACACAGAGCAGGTGTACGGCTTCTCTCCTGTGTGGATCCTCATGTGTAACTTGAATGCAGACAACTTATGGCAATCTCTTCCACATATGTTACAGGTATATGCACTTTCCCCAAGGTGGACTTTACTGTGTGCTTTCAGGTATGATGCAGTAGTAAAACTCTTCCCACAGACAGAGCAGGAATGTGGTTTCTCTCCTGAGTGCGTTGGGTAGTGTTCCTTTAAGCGTGACATTTGAACAAAACCTTTACCACACACAGTGCAAACATATGGCCTCTCTTCTCTGTGTAACTTCTTGTGTCTATTCAGGGCAATAGAGGATCCAAACATCTTGTCACAGTCCGAGCAGGCAAAAGGTTTTTCAACTGAATGGACAGTTTGGTGTCTTTTCAGATGTCCTTTGTGGTTAAACTGTTTCCCACATACAGTGCAGCTGAACCTCCGAGCTGTGGTATAGTGGTTCTCCTGGGGTTGTTCAGGTTCTACTGAAGTGGAGGAACTCTTATCTTCTGCAGAACTCATAGGGTTGAGAGGAGGATCCAAGTCCAATCTAACTTCTTCTCCATCAGAATTGATCAGACCACCAACTTCCTCTTCCTCGTCCCCCTTTGATTCTTCAAATATCACATTCATCTCAGATGATTGGCTGTGGTCCCCAAACTCAACTGGCAGACCAGGTGGTAAATGGCTCTTCTGATGTTTCCATAGATTGTGAGAGCTGGTGAAGCTCTGGCCGCATTCAGCACAGCTGTAAGGTTTCTCCCCTGTGTGATCTCTAAGATGTACTTTCAGGTCTGCAGGTCTGGCAAAACTCTTCTCACAAACAGAGCAGGAGTATGGTTTTTCACCTGTGTGCGTTCGAAAATGTTGCTTCAAGCGTGATGACTGGGAAAAACTTCTCCCACACACAGTGCAGGGGTAGGGTTTCTCTCCAGTGTGTGTCAGAAGGTGTATCTTCATGGCTCCCAAGTGGGCAAACTTCATCTCACAGTCAGGGCAGGGGTAAGGTTTCTCACCGGTGTGTGTTTTCATATGTGCCTTCAGGTGTCCCTTCTCACGGAATTGCTTTCCACACGAAGTACATGGGTAAGGCTTCTCACCTGTGTGAATTCTCCTGTGTTTTTGCAGTGCCGATAACTTTAAGCAATCTTTACCACACACAGAACAGCAGTGGAGACTCTTAACACTGAGATTCTCCAGGTGTTGGTCAGGTTCTCCTGATGTAGAAGGACTCTCCTCACTGTCAAAATGCTCGCTGGGATTATATACTGTTTGAAAAAAATAACATTTGCAGATATGAATTATATAAAATCACAGATCATGACAAAGAGTAAGACATTGTTGGCAAAATAGAATGACAAAATATCTGGGACATTAACAGATTAAAGTAAGGTTGGGAATGTCACAACAATCAGTTAGGGGAAGTGATAAGTCAGTCATAGCATGGTTAATAGGCTAGCCTATCTATTTATGTAGCTAGCTAAAGGTGGGATACCAAGTCATTGAACAAATGTGGAAAGTTACGAGAATATCCATTCCAACGCTACATACCGAGAAGAGAAGGATCCCATTCCATTTCTTCTCCATCAGAGTTAATCAGACCACCAACTTCCTCCTCTTCATCTTCTTCCTCCTCGTCTTCCTCCTCCTCCTCTTCTTCCACCAGTGCTTCGGTTTTTAAATGGAGTGTTTGATCATGATCCTCTTCAACTTTAACTACTGTTCTGCTTGTTTGAATGGAAGCTTCTACATGATCAGAACTCAAGGACTCTTTGTGTTTGGGTTCATCCTGGCAAGAACAGAACAGTGTAAAGATTTTTTTTAGAATTGAGGACAACTAAAACTTTTGGTCTTGATACCTTGTTATAATTGTCGATAAGATCAATAAGTCTATTCGATAGGACGTCACGATCAATTATCCACAATGTGGATAGGAAACAAAATACCCCAAATCACCGCTGAAGGCTACACAAACTGGTAAACTAACATTATTGCATTGCTCCATCATAAATCTACCAGAAAATACAAATCAATGTGGCACTTAGAGGATTTCCTACTGAGTTTATACCCATTTGTCTGCTGGTTTTGTAAACAGCCCTTTTGAAACAGGCGGCCCAAAAAACAAGAAATCCCTCAGACTGCAGGGCACCAAATGAGCATGACTGTGATAACACATGAACTGTTATTACCACATCTAAATAAAATGTGATTAATTTTTTGAAGGTCAAGATATAAAAACTTCCACCTACTTCGAGGAAAACGGCAGAGTCCTGTAGTAGCACCATCCCACTTCCGGTAATCTGGTGGAGGCTCACAACACTGCAGATCCCAGAAGAGTTACGCTGGTGTCTCAAGAGGTTCTCAGACAGCGAAAACCTTGTCCCACAACCAGAGCACTGGTACGGTTTCTCTCCAGTATGCACTCTTTGGTGTTTCAACAGCTTTGACTCAATAGTAAAGTTCTTCCCACACTCTGGGCACTGGTACAGGTTCTCCCCGGTGTGGATTCTTTGGTGCTCCTTCAGCTTGGTTGAAGTGGAGAAACTCTGGTCACACTGCGAACAACGGTAAAAGTTTACTCCAGTGTGTGATTGAGCATGAATCTTCAAAGACACCAGTTGAGCAAACCCTTTTCCGCATTCTGCACATTGGTATGGTGTTTCTCCAGTGTGCAGTCGTTCATGCTTCACCAGCGTCCCTGATAGAGCAAAGCTCTTGGGGCAGTGGGAGCAGTGATAAGGTCTTTCTCCAGTATGCACTCTCTCATGATTCTTCAACTTAGCTGTAGTGGAGAAAGTCTTCTCACAGTGAGTGCAGGGGAAAGGTTTTGCACCTGTGTGTGTCTGCTGATGAGATTTCAGGTGCGCCAACTGTGAGAAGCTCTTCCCGCACTCAAGGCAACTATGAGGTTTCTCTCCAGAGTGCAACAACTGGTGTCTCTTCAGATCTCCCAGGTGAGTGAACCGGCTGTCACATTCAGGGCAAGGGTATGGTTTCTCTCCACTGTGAACTTTCTGGTGCGTCTTCAGGTTAGCTGCTTGGGAGAAGCTCTTCCCACAAATAATACAATCATAAGGTTTCTCTCCTGTGTGTGTCCTCTGGTGTAACATTAGTTTATATGAGCTAGAGAGTTCTTTTCCACAGGTTGAACAGATATGTGGCCCTGGAGCTTTGTTATTTTCCTCGTGTTGGTCAGATTCTGATGGACAGGGACTTTCCTCACTGTCTGAGACATGGTCAGGTCTCTCTGCATTTGGTAAAAAGATAGGATAAGTACACTAGTAAAAAAAAAAAAAACAATATAAAAGAAATAGGAAACAACAAAATGTTTAGTTTTTAAAACAAACACGACTCACTAGGCTAATCCGTACCTTATTGAATTAGCCCTTGAACTCACCAAAAGCAGGATCCTCCTCTTTCACATTGACATCCAGTAGAAGAGGGAGACCAGACTCCTCAACAGCTATAGATAGAGACTCAGCAAGGTTGGGGTCAACCTGGTAGTTTTGGTCAATAGAAGCCTAGGATTATAGAGACAACAATTCAATTGAAACATCAACCTTAGTTCTTACTTTAATAACCTTAGCAACTAATTAAAAAACCTTCAGAATTTCCAGTAACTTTCTGAAAAATCAAGGATGATTATTTTTCGTTTTTTAAGTTTAGCTAATTAACTGTTACTGTGTTAGCTAACATGAGTCAGCTGATTAACCAAAATAAGCACTTCTTGAGAAAGAATGGAAAAAGACAGGCTGACTGATATTCAGTCCTACAACTAGGACCAAAGAAGTGATGTAAGTCAAACTGGCCAACATGAGGCAGATATAGACTTAGCCAACATTTTTGCCAAAAAAAAAGCACTGACCAACACCCTGGAAGCACACAACATTGGACTGCCAAAGACTACACTAAATGGTAAAGAAAAAAATCTTAAACATTAGACCAACGTTCTAGGAGGCATGCATAGATGCGTCAAAGACTACTAAATGCAGAAGAGCGGACCTGCATAATGTCAGAGGGTACACAAAAACATTTAAACCGGTTTTAAAAATACCTAGAAGAGCCTATAGAGTTCGAAGACATATACCAGAGTGAAGCCAACCAAGAGTTTTTCAGGACCAGAAAGTGAAAAGTTCTGGACTGGCCAAGTCAATCACCCAACCTGAATCCAACTGCGCATGCCTTTCACATCCTGAAGACAAGACTGAAGGCAAACAAGATAAGGAACCAAAGATAGCCACAATCCTGGCAGAGCATCACCAGGGAAGATGTCTGGTAACATCTACGTGTGGCAAATTCAGGCAATCTTTGTATGCAAAGGATATGCGGCGCAGTACTGAAAACGCTTTTGGCGCCTCAACGTAGAACGACTACATACATAATGTATTGTCATTTCTGAATTGTTCATCCAATATGGATGGGAATACCCTCACAATCTGCACTGTAACCCCGGTCATTGTCTGACTTCAAATTCCAGGAACATTGAGCAAACAAATACCTATGGACTGCACAGTAAATACAACCAGATATTTGAAAACTTGAAAGCGTAACTAGATGTGGAATAAATACCAACCGTATTGGAAGCATCCACATATGTAGCATGCTGCTGCTGCAATCCCCTTTGGATCCCATCATGAATACGACGACGGTGACTAGACCTATTCGCTGACGAGGAGAAACACTTTCCACAGTCAGAGCATTCAAATGGTTTCTCTCCGGTGTGAACTCTTTGATGTCTTTTAAGGAGAGATGATGACGAGAACCTCTTCTCACACTGAGAGCAGTGGTACGGTTTCTCTCCAGTGTGCTGACGCATGTGTATCTTCAAGGTCCATGGCTGAGTGAATTCCTTTCCACATTCTGAGCAGCTGTACGGCTTTGCGGTACAATTCTCTTCACTAATATGGGATTGTTCGTGCCTTGTCAGGGAGCTTGGAAAAACAAAGGTCTTTTTGCAGGTGGCGCACTGGAAAGGTCTCTCCCCAGTGTGCATCCTCTGGTGCATCTTGAGCTCTGCGGCAGAGTAAGAGATCCTGTCACACTCAGAGCATGGGAAAGGTTTCTTAACTATTTTCTCTCCGGTGTGTGTTCTCAGATGTCTCTGTAGTTTTGATGGATAAAGAAAATCCTTCCCACACTCCAAGCAGCGATGGGATGACTTGGCTGTGTGATTCTTTGGCCTTTGTACAGGTACTCTTGATTCTTCATCACTATAGCTGGAGACGGGACTCTCTCCTGTCAAAACAGGAAGATAAGGGTTAAACACAGAGACAGGGCATCACCGTTTTACCCAGGTCTGGGATCCTCTCTCCCTCAAAGCTCGACTTCACCTTCATGCCAACAAGCTATTTGGACAAGATGAATCCCTCTACACTCATCAAGAAATTAAGTCAGCACCTGAAGCTTGCTAAATGTGCCTTAGAATTTGACTGGTTTCTATGATTAGATTCCTTGATGACTGGAGGCTATTCTCTGGCCAGACGTGCGAAGAGCTTGTAGATATGGAGGTGAAGTCTAATTGTAGTAAAATGCAAGTATGATGGTTGTATGGATGTCAACCAGGGCCTATTAAAATCCTGCACCTGCCAAAAGATTTGGCCATTTGCGGGTGGAATGTTTATGATGCCACCAGCCATGCTAGCGGGTGGTCGCACTGGACTCTCTACACTGGACTCTCTACACTGGACTCTCTACACTGGACACTATACAGTGTGTGGGGTTTCATTCAATGTTTTGGGACAAAATAACTGACTCAACAGTAGAGTATGAGTAAATGCAAGTGATTTTGAGCAGAAGAAAACTGTACCATTGATGTTTTCATCTGTTTAGTTTAATCGCTGTGTACCATTTCAACTAAGCACAACAACACAGAAAGAAATGGCTCAGGCTAATGTAGTGGAGCAATAAACTACTCAATCACAGCGCAAGATAATATTTCACAGCATATGGATAATGAAAGAAAGCGCATTATAGGATTCCAGTGAGGTTTTTGATCTGCTCCAAAGTATCTCTGAAAGCAGAGGACAATTTTGGGAAGTAAAAAATCTGAATAGCAGGAAATGTTTAGATAAACAATAACTGTTTATCTAAATACACCTTCTAGAGTAAAGAGGCTCTTAAGAGGATTTTTGTTTGAAACTTTTTACCTCAAATAAAAGTTAAATTTCTGTCATACCTTTATAGTAAAATTAAGTTGATAAACATTGGCATTTGTTCATAGCCTTTTTGGCTCATCTTTATGTATGTGTGCAATAATTCTGGAAGACCCTTAACTTTATATCAACCTTTTGTGTGGTTCGTTCACTCAGAGACCCTTTTATTTAATACTACCTTAGGTTTTGGTTGAGAATCTGATAGTATTCCGAGCAAAATCTGTGTTGTCATGCCAAATCCTCACTCACTGCCACGCCAGACAATCTGCTTGAAAAGGACCACAACGGCGGTCCTTGAAGACACAAACTGGTCACAACCAGGCAAAACACATGTCACAACCAGGCAAAACACATGTCACAACCAGGCAAAACACAGGTCACAACCAGGCAAAACACAGGTCACAACCAGGCAAAACACAGGTCACAACCAGGCAAACACTGCAGACATTGAATCTGCAATCCGTGAAACTAGTCGATCTGAAATAACAGCAGAATAGGTTCTGCAATTAAATTAAGTGTTTCAATACAATTAAAAGGTGACTGGGAGAACATTGGCACCATTAACCCAACGCGTAATCCATTTTAAAACATACCATTTCAAAAGATCTGCCGTCGAAGATAAATTAAATTGAAAAGTCTGTTTAAATCCCTTTGAGAGAACTATATCATTTTCCTCATTCATTTTCTGTCATCTACTAACCGGTATACTTAAAAGTCCAGTCTCCTATAACTTCCTCTTCCTCTTCCTCTTTGATTACGACGTTGAACCTCGGGATTTCACCGCAGTTGCCATGGTCCCCAGGGCTAGCCTCCTGGCTTTCCGGCGTGTTGTTCTGGTCACCGTGGTAACTGGCTGTTGGTTGAGGTTCTGTGGAACATGATGGAGAAGGGCCAACAGAGTCCTGGAATACAGCATCAAATAAAAGGTTATTCAGAGAGTTTACAGAACTGTCAGCACACCGTTATTTATTAGACTTTTTTCAACACATTAATCTGTTGTAGGCACAAAAAAGTATGGATAATCTACTGTTGAGAGAGAAAACTGACTTTGACCCCAGCTTCCAGTAGACAGAGCTTGAACACTTATGCAAGTTTTTAACTTTCCTTAAAAATATTTTCCAACATAAAACCAATGTCACCTTACAATAATTGAATTTCAGTATCAACGTTTGGAAATAAAATACCACACAGAGCAAAATTTAAATGTGTCATTTGCAATTCAGTACAAGAAAATTGGTCCGGGGTTTGAATACTTTTGCAAGGCGCTGTATATAGTAAGATTCTGGGCCATTTTACCCGGCCCTACTCCATAGACTGACGGCAGTGCACAGTCCTGAGAATGAGAAAGGCTGAGTTAGGGGACTTAACCAGGAGAAAACGTGTTCAAGTATGGACATCACCATTAAAGGAATGCTCCATTTAAACGCAATTAACATCACACTTCACTGGCTGTTCCTTTCTGATTACAAAGTGGGTCACGTGATCACAACTGGGAAATCAGGATGAACCAGCCAATGATGAAACAGAAATTTATTCATTTAACCTAGAGAAGTCCTCCACAGCGTCTGTGCCCAACCAAATATTTGCAAACCGGAATCCCCCCTCTGCCGTTACCTGTTGTGAACCAATGCGAGCCAAGCGAAAGGCAGTGTTTCACTGAAAGAGCCAGGCGAAAGGCAGTGTTTCTCTGAAAGTGCCAGGCGAAAGGCAGTGTTTCCTTGAAAGAGCCAGGCGAAAGGCAGTGTTTCCCTGAAAGAGCCAGGTGAAAGACAGTGTTTCTCTGAAAGAGCCAGGCGAAAGGCAGTGTTTCTCTGAAAGAGCCAGGCGAAAGGCAGTGTTTCTCTGAAAGAGCCAGGCTAAAGGCAGTGTTTCTCTGAAAGAGCCAGGCTAAAGGCAGTGTTTCTCTGAAAGAGCCAGGCTAAAGGCAGTGTTTCTCTAATAGAGCCAGGCAAAAGGCAGTGTTTCTCTGAAAGAGCCAGGCAAAAGGCAGTGTTTCTCTAACAGAGACAAGCAAAAGGCAGATTTGTGCCAAATCTGAAACTTCCCACTCAGAAACATTCACTGTAACTTAGGGGTACATTTGTGTTGTAGTTTACTGTTAAGGTGAATTCCTCTCCTGTTTGGTGCAAAGGAGAGTAATGCAGGTTTTCCTCTACATCTTTGCTTGTAGTTATCTGCATCACGTATATTTTCGTCTGAAAAACTCTCCAGTCTTTGCCAATCTCAAGCACACCCATTTCATGATTTAGCTACTATTGTGTGTAACAACACATAACTTAGTAAGGTGTTATTAAGACCTCATATTTAGGCCAAAAACTCCTTTCAATTTTTTTTGCAGTATTAGATTAGTAACAATATGAGATAAAAAAAAAATTCAAAATAAACTTCTCAATATTTATATTTTCCTTTTCACCATGCCATTTAGATAGTCATTGCTGATTCACTACAATATTGCTGTGCTTCCTCAGTTTTTTCTTTTATACTTGGTTTTGGTTATAAATTACCAAATGGTGTCATGGTCATATCCATGACCAGTCTCCTTCCTGTTCTGTAGCACTGCCCTGAAGGAAAGTGTCTCTTATCACTTAATCAACTGTATTTTATAAAGCCCTTTTACATCAGAGGTTGTCACAAAGTGCTTTTACACATACCCAGACTGAAAACCCAAAGAGCATGCAAAAAGAATATACGCAGTGTCTAGGAAAAACATCCTAGTAGGATTGGGAAGATAAATTGAAACCTAGAGAAGAACCAGACTCTGAGGGGTGGTCAGTCCTGTTCTGTCTGTGCCGGGTGAACATTATAGGAGTACATGACCTTTGGGCCACATCAATGTTTTCAGATGACTAGCAAGTCAGAAAAAGCAGATGGGCTGTGACCAGAGTATTTAGGCCGAATCTAGATAAGCTGCACAACCAGGTTCTACGGTGTGTCTGGGCGGTTTAATAAATCAGTGACACTTGAAATTATTGACTTGACCTTCTTAAACAGATACTAAATATCCGATTTATATAAATCTATGACCCATTACCAATCACCTCCTGGCATGAGACTTTCAAAAAGTTTGAATCAAGGTTGCCATAACGACAGATTCAGTTCAGCGCTGCCAGTGGGTGGGCGTGAACAGGCCGCATGGCAAAACACTCTAGCGACACCCTAAGTTATTGTAAACCGGGAGTATGCGTTCGCCTCAGCGTGTGGAATCAGGACAATCAGGGCGGCTTGGCAAGGTGTGTTTGGAGGAAGCACTTCTCTTCAAGTACTAGGAATAGTGTATATATACGATATGTTTTATATGTAGCCTACGCTGTATATGTACATAGTGTATGTGCGTAAAGTTAGTGTGTCGTGTCTAGCTTAAAAGGCGTGAGAACAAAATCGTTTTGTTTCCGTTAGGGAAGTGAATTGCATTTCATACATTTTGATAATTCGTTATATACTATTCGTTATTTGGTATTGCTTTATTAAAGTTATCTCCCAACTCTGTTTGAAATCATCGCCTTATTTTAAGTTCGTGGGCTTAAGATGTCATCCTTTTTTGTTTTATGACGTTTTCATTATATATTTTCATTTATTTGAATAATCTCTGTGTTCTACATTAGCAATGCGAAGTTCATGACATCGCCATAATGCGACGTCTTGACTTATTGGGGGGGATGCTTGAATTGAATATTTCGGGGGTATCACTCAACAGACATCACACGAAATGTCCTACCCTAAAGAAAGTGTCCAGTATTAATGAAAAGATACTCTATAGCAAGGAATACTCAGTATTACGTCGTAGTGACCGTAACAGGCGAAGCACTCATTCGAAATACAGACATATGAGGTCGATCGGGGTCTATGGTCCATCAAATGAAGAGAGGCCGGTGACTAGTCACCAGCTAATGGGGATCTGAATAAATACAAATATTATCTGGGAATGCACACTTCGGGAAAAGGGTGGAGTCGGAGAATCTGGACTCAACAATACGTTTGCTAGAAACCATGTATGACCGTCCATAGTCATTGTTCTCACCTCATCCATCTTGAATCCTTCGGGAATAGTTGTAGTAGCTAGCTAAAATCTGTAGCTGAAAACCTGTTTCTGAAACTGTCCGTTGTGTTCACCACGAGGTCACTTTAGCTAGCTAGCAAATTAGTAGCATTGTTACCTGCTACTTGCGGTTTACATTTGACAAATAACGGAGATTAGCTAACGGCTGCTAAGAAGCTACCAAACTGCTTTGCTAAACACTAACAAAGTTCTGAAAATAATTGTTCGTAATATTGCCTCTTCCGTGTTTATACTTCGGGTTTGGCAACATCACAATATATTTTCAACGGAATCATTATGATATTTGACAGAATTTCACAAATATTTCGTGGTCAGTTAATCCAGAACCCTGACTAGCTCAACCGTCTAGCTTCGTCAGCGTCTTCCTGCGCCTCGATCTGACCTCCGGTCCCCAGTAGATTCGACTGTGCGCTCGCTAGCTCTTACCGCCACCCCAGGTTAGGAGCACATTGCAGTGGTGTATTACATTGGACAGAATCCCTCAAAAGTTTTCACCCTCCCTATGATTTTTCCGCCTGTAATTATTTAACAAAAATAAATAAAATTTGAGTTTTCGGAACTAATCAACACCAAGTCAAATTTGTCAAATGGGGAAAATCGTCAAATGATTCAAACTGAATTACAAGTACGAAACAGAAAATATTCAGTTGTGTTGGTATTCACCCAGCTAACACGTTAAGTAACCACGACCAACCTAGACGTTATGGATCTCAAAACGTTGTGGCAACGTTATCCGAAGGTAATTGCATGACCACATAATTGGTAATCTTCCTTACCTCCTCAGCACGTCGCAGGAGCGTAATTACACGACGTACTGACAAGGTAACAACTTACGTACCGGTTTGGTAACGATCCTACGCAACTCCAACGTTATCTGAAGGAAATTAATGACCACATAATTGGTAATCTTCTTTACCTGCCCAGGATGTAGCAGAAACGTAATTACAGGACGTACTGACAATGTAACAACTTTCGTACCAGTTTGGTAACCACCTTACGTAACTACAACCGGGAAATATTAACTCCTATTTTCGTTGCTACAACATACTTTGCTTACAATGTCATTACTGCCACCACATCGGAAACCACGTATTCCAAATATTTCAAAGTTTACCTGAAGATCTTTAGTCACAAGAATTCCCCAATCACCGCACTTCCGACCAATTCAAATAGTTCTATATAATCTCCCACAACACAGACGGAATGCGTACACAAATTGTAAACTGCACGCGCAGATGTGCCACAGCTCGAGCGTCCCGCCATTTCTTGTTCGTTATAGTTCGTACTCCTAAATAGTCGTCAGAAGTTTACAGTATCTCAGCAGACATAACCGGTGGTTATAGCACGTTTATTTTACTCCAGTTTAAGATAATTCTGATTTATGTTCTGATTTAGTCATGTCTGTGAGTTTTCACCAGTACTCTCTTCTGCTACTGTGGTTAGCCTACATTAGTAGTTATTGCTATTTAGAAATGTTATAATCATTGATGTTAATCATACTTTCGTTTTCTAATCTAGCAATTTTCCAATTTAGTTATTTTCTAATGTAGTCGTGTAGCCTACATTATAGTACTGTAATATACCTAGCTAACTACTGCAGGTAGCACAAGTTTTCTTTTAAGGTATACCTGGCTAACTAGCTACTGCAGCTATCAAACGGTACTGTACGACTACGTTAAACAAACATCCCTTTAGTTCGTTAAGCCGACATCATTTCTAGACAAGGAATCTCAGGTAAGCGTATTTAACTTATTTACAAAGCAGATAACTATCTGTTATAGCTAAAATCACTTTGGTAGTTCCCATCGAATTACAGTACTGTCTAGCAAGCCAACTAACGTTAGCAAGCTACAGTACAGTAAGTCAGCTACTAACTAGCTTGGTTGGTAACTTTTTTCAAACATAGATGGACATCGAGTCACCTCACAAGTACTCAAATGTAAAGATTTTTACTATGAGTTCCACAAGTAATGATTCAACAAGATATTTGACAAAATTGTAAAAGTTATGTAAATAAATTATGAACGAATTAAATCAAATGGTTGACACTCTGTTTTATACTGTTTTTAAACTGGTGTAGTGCAGATGTCCATGTCCAGGTGCAGCAACGGGTCCAACGGCAGAGGAAGGTGAACATAGAATTGAAGACCACTCAGACTCATTTTTGACAACAAGAAAGAGTAAAGTGTCCGTCTTTGCTTGTGTGATTGTATTTTGTCAGTTGGATAATATTAATCGTTTGTTTCAATTTATTGTTAATTTTTTCTTATCTTCATGATTCCACAATTCTTCAGCATTTGAAAAGAAAAGAACCCAATGAAGGGTAAAACATTCATATTGGCTTGTGTTCTTAATTATTTAATTATTTGTAAAATGTCCAGTTTGATAATATTTCTAAATTTGATCAGTTGATAGCTGGAGCAAAAATGTCAGTGATTAGAGAAGGATAGAACTCTACTAGCGGGGAAAAATACTGTTTATCATGGCTATTGCCATTGAAGATCTACAGTTTCATCGGGAAAAAATAAAAATAAAAAAAAAACGTTAACTAGATGAGATTTGCTACTATATCCTTCCGGGTGGTTATGAAGTCCCACACAGTTCTTATTTTAATTTCTGTGCTGTTGACCAACTTGGGAGTGAGAGGTGGGTGATAAATAAAATATTTTCGAAATTACATAAATGTTCTGGTTTGTTTGTAAATGTATATACTTTTTTGCTACATATGGGGCTCTTGTATATTACAGGATATGTCATGTAATTTGCTAGGACAAAATGTCTGGACTGGTGATCTAACAGCATTGCCATTATTATATCTGGGAAAGGGTTGATAAAATAAATGTATAATATTTATACATAATACCTCACTGTAAAACTAAACGTCGGTGTAGAACCCTGCTGAAATGTGCTGTGCACATTTAAGATTTCATGGAACAGTTGGAGCAGGTAAACACAAGGTTGGAAAAAACTGTCAAGAAGTTGCCTGGATAGAAATGAACTTAGCTGTACATATTCTAGCTGTCCGTATGAATATTGAAAATGTAAGAGGAAAAGGGCAATGAATGGTAAACTGGATAGGATGCCTGGGATTCGCGATTACCAATCGACAACCTTAGAAATACCACGTTGCTACGACATGCTAGCGACCAACTGACAACGTCAATTAGTTACGTCGTAGTGACAACAAGAAAACTTTCACTTTTCCGGTTGTGACAACGTAGCTGACAACGTTGCTGCTACCTAATTTCGGTCGCCAGATAACGTCGTAACAACATTGTGACAACGGAAAATTGTTAGCTGGGCACCCCCTTCGCTATGACACACCTGAATGAGTTGTTCCACCAATTGTCTTTAGAAGTCAAGTAATTAATCGATACCCTCTTAAGCACAGTAAACCATATTATTAAGAAATGTAGAGAATACGGCACTACTTTGGATCTGTCTAGAACAGGCCGTCCTCAATTCCTTTTTGTCTGGAAACGAATAGGTTGGAACAGAACACAAATGGATAAAGCCTCATTTGGAAATAAAATTGAATTTGTTCTGAGAGTCTGATTGGTAGAGATGAGAGCATTGGTGACAACTTTTTTTTAAAAAGCAATTTCAGCCTTTAGATTTCTTGGGTGTGAAACTATACCTGTAGTTTCACCCATTCTCAAGTTCTGTCAGGATGTATGGGGAATGTTGCTGCACTGCCATGTTCAGGTCTCTCTTAAAATGTCAAGTCCAGGTTCTGGCTGGGCCACTAAAAGCCATTCACAGATTTGTCCCGAATCCACACCTCAATTGTCTTGGCTGTGTGCTTAGGGTTGATGTCCTTTCGAAAGGGGAACCTTGACCTCAGTCTAAGGTCCTGAGAGCTCTGGAGCAAGGCTTCATCAAGGATCTGTCTCTACTTTGCACCATTTATCTTTCCCTTGATCTTGACTAGTGACCCAGTCCCTGCTGTTGAAAAACATCCCCACAGCATTTAGTTGCCATCGTGCTTTACCAAAGGGATGCTTTACCAAAGGGAATGCCACCGTGCTTTACCAAACTGGCCATCAACTGTTGGCCAGTTGATGAACTGTGCCTGGTTTCCTCCAGACATGGCACTTGGCATTGAGGCCAAAGAGTTCTCTTGGATTCATCAGACCAGAGAATCTTGTTTCCCAGCTCAATGTTTTGGAGCTCCATTTTGAGTGTCATAGCAAATTATTTGAATACTTATGTAAATGTGTTATATTTTTTTAATAAATCTATAATCAGAATGTGGAAAAAATGAAGTTGTCTGAATCCTTTCCGAATGCACAGTAAGGTGGAACACGAGGGAAATGTAGCATTCATATCAGTGACCCAGCAGATATTACAAATCTACAATATTTGATCAGTTGTAAAGGCAAGGTATATCATCTGCTTAACGTGGAACTTCAACGCAATAGCAATAAAGGTGATGAGACAATATAATTCAGAAATTGCTGACCTCCTAGATAGAAAGTGAGAAAATCCATTAGTGCCTTGTATCAGCAGATTCTTTAGTGTGGCGGTCACTGTGGAAAAATGGTCCACACAGATGAAGCTAAGTGATGATGGCGGGTTAAGACAAAAATGCCTCAAAACAAACAACTGAAGATGGCTGGTGTACAAGCCAGGCACTGCACAGCCAACCACGTTTTATGTTGTTTTGAAGTTAACTCCATTGGTGAAAATATTTTACAGAAAACACAGATTGGTATGAGACTCTAAACTGATTTGTCCCAAAGCGAGGTACATGTTTAGAGAATCATTTTATTTGTTGATTAGGAATTTGATTTTCTTTGAACAAAGTTTTCTAAATTAAAGGTTAAATTCCTCTCATATGTTCAATGTACCATCAAGCTGATAAAAAACTTTTTTTCTCTCTCATCTTCACCAAGGGCAGGCAATAGGTCTGGAGGACGTTTTCTATTCTGACACAATGTTGATATTTCTGCCCTACAAAAGGTTATGATTGCATGCTTTTACATCTGGAGAAATTCATACAAAAGGCTTTGCACACATTTAAACATATTAAGACTTCATGATTGGTAGCATTCTAGCAGAAAAAAATGAATCCATCCATTTTAAAGCATTTGGGGACAAATTAAATGTAACTAGTCTATGAGTATAAACAACCTCCGTTCCTTCATATTAATATGAAGGAAGTTAAAAAATGTACGTATGTAAAAATAAAATAAAAAAGTTGCAGAAGTGTTCAATTTGCAGTGGTCTCTTAATTTTAACCCTTCTGTTCCTCACTCAAAACCTTCCTTTTCGACTTTTTTTGGAAAGGAATGAAAAGGTACAGTGGTCTCAATTTTTTCCGGAGCTGTAGATATGGCTTAAGAAGGTTGGAATGTTGAAACAACATTGTGGCTGTATTAGACCTTAGAAAATGCACTGGGGCAAATGTATACTGATGTGTCACTAACTTGTCTACTTCGTAATAACGAGAGATTACAATTTTGCAGCGATTTTACAACTACTTTCACTTTGCTCATTACGGAACATGAAAGTCAATAAACCGCTTATTCTACACACAGAACAGATTTTACTTTTACCAGACACCACTTAAGCCTAGAGATTTTAATCCTGGTCACTCCACATTCAAAAGGCAGTGCCATTGTGTCCCAACTCCATGTCGTATTTCAGGCACCTGCGGGTCGTGTATATGAAGGAAAAGAGGACGGCTTTGCGAGATCTGGGGATCTCGGAAAGGTTGACACTAATTCTATACATTTGCTTGTCTTTCTAATCGGCAACTTTTACTTTGAAGGCTGAACGAAAATTCCACCATTGTGGAAGTAAAAGGTCTGTTTACTAGCATCCGTAGCTAAACTTTGTCCTCATCTTGTTCATCTTGAATCCTTCAGGAATTGTTGTGGTAGTTAGTTCGAAAATATAATTGTAAAAGTATTTTTCTGAAATGTAATATCTACCCTAAAGCCACGCTGGCTAGCAAATTAGTAGTTTCTCTACTTGCTACAAATTATGTTAGACGACTAGCTAGCTAAGGTACAGAAAAGGGAACGATTTTCAACAGCTAGCTAACAACGAACAGTTGTTGTACTATTCCCAATTTTTTCAACATTAAGCATTATATGTTAATTGTATAAGGACACATTTTCGCAAACATTTTTTGCTCGGCTAACCTAAACTGCAGGCTAGCTACAAAAACGTTTTAATGCAATCGATTCCATATTCTGCTGTCCACTCGTTCAGCAATACCGCCATCAGGAGCATATTGAAGTGTTCCTCTTTAATGGATTTCATATGGCGGTTGGCAACCACATTTTACCGTGCATTACCGCCACCAACTGAACTGGAGTTGGAACCAGAGACGTTCTAAAACCTCCCCATTCAACAAGGAAGCTAAATACATTATCAAATACTAAATCCCATTTGGTTGTGTTCTTTCCGCTTTCAATGTACTACTCAGCCTCTGTGTTCCAACCTTGTCCTTGTAATTACGATTCCTTCCCTTATGTCTCTTGCACAAGGACCTTTATTTCCCTGCCGTTTCCCAAAAATCATATCCCTTTTCTTACCGATTCCACAACTCTTGCAAGTTACATACGTCATTCCAGATTTCAGCAGACACTTTTATCCAGAGCGACATAGAGAAGAAATTAAGTACTGTTGTCTTTCTCAGGGAAAGAACGACAGATTTTTCACTGGCTCAGTGATTTCATGTATCAAATTCAACCAATTCAATTTAGTTCATGAAGTCCTTTTTACACCAGCAGCTGTCACAAAGTGCTTTTACAGTTACCCAGTCTGAAATCCCGAAGAGCAAGCAATTACAAGGAACCATCTTTTTCCTATTCAGATGTTCTAACCAGTAAGTATCAAACCACTGTTATCAATTCCTTAGCTTCTGCCTCACTGATTGACAACTGAATTTTTAATTACATTTGAAGGGCTGCTTGAAGAGAAAATCCCCCTCCCCATTGCTCTTTACCCCCACGTGAGCCGGTTGACACAAATGATTTCAATCTCATCAGTGTGAGAATATGACAACCCTGTTGGGCTTCACCTTCTCCACCTGCTCCATGAGTAACAGACAACTGGTCAGTAGGTCTTCTGCCACTTAAACCAATTAAAAACACTTCCTCCAAACCCCCCATGGTATTGAGATTGATAAGCATTCATACAGGTGTCATATACCCTCTCTGCATCAAAAGAGACAGAGACTACCAGACAGTGTTGGTGTCCTGGCACCACAATGGTGGTTTGCTTGCCTCCCGACCGCTGAAGGTCATCAGGTCAAAAACCGTGGTGTTGTCTGTGAACTTGACGATGGAGTTGATGTTGTGTAAAGACGCAGTCGTACGCAAACAAGTTAAGCAGAGAGTGGAGCGTTAAGAGTTAGTGAGGAGGAACTCTCCCTGTGTATCTTTAAATTTTGGATTCTGAGAGTGCATGGACAGCACAATTGACAAAGGTGAACCTCCGCCCATTCTTCCACATCAGCTGAATTCAAATATCAACCCGAACCCAAATAACTTGAAAAAAAGCCCCAGCAAAATAACTTTAGTGTAATGTGCTTTTTGATGTGCTCGCTGTCAATGCTTTTATGTAAATGTTTTTTCCCTGCAGTCTGATGCATTATTTAACAGGAAAGTGCTGACTAAACAGTGGGCTGGATTAGAACTTATGCTGCAGGAGAATATATGCACTGGAGGACACAGACCTCTGGACCACCCAAGGCCACAGCTGTCAATCTCTTTAGAAAAGGTTCCTGATTCTTCTTTCTTGCTTAAATAACAGCCTGTTAGGCTGCATCTCCCCCCCAGGCATTGAGTTTAATAAGTGGATACATCTAAGCTTTTTGATGAATTCAACAATGCAAAGTTGTGTTTTGATGAATTCAACAATGCAAAGTTGAAGCCCATTTTCACCCCATCCAAAAACCATTTAACTGAAATTAAAATGACATATCACTTTCATTGGGAATTGGAATTGTTCACACCGTCCCTCTGTATAAGATATCTATGGCATTTCTAACACACCTGAGAAAAATGTCACTACTGCGTATTGCAAATAAAAGACCAATCAAGTCATATAATTTTCGATATTCTACACAAAACTACAAGACTTCAAAATACCGCCAATGTTATATTGTGATACAATACAACTTAAAAGTTTGCTTGGATGTATTTTTTGTAATGCATTTTCACAATAATTAACAGTCATTGTTGACTACAAATACATTGTTCAATTGAAGTGTGCAGTAAGTCTTTACATCATGATGTGTGAGGCTACTCCTGGTTTCCTGTGTTGCCATCGACAGCGGAGGTAGCCTCCTCCTCCTCCTCTTCTTCATCTTCACTTGCACTACGGGATATCCTCTTCACTCTTCATCCCAGCAGCCAGATCCTCTACAGGAAGTGCACTGTGGTGTCCCTTTTTGTGTCTCCAGAGACTGTGGGAACTGCCGTAGCTTTGGCCACATTCAGTGCAGCTGTAAGGTTTGTCTCCCGTTTGAACTCTATGGTGTATTTTAACATTGGCTGATCTTGCAAAACTCTTCCCACACACAGAGCAGGAACGAGGTTTCTCATCTGTGTGTATATGTCGGTGTGTCATTAAGGCAGAAAAACTAAATCCCTTCCCACAGACCAGGCAAGAGAATGTTTTTTCTCCAGTGTGCTCATTCTGGTGGTCTTTAAGCCTTCCTTTCTCACTTAAATGATTCCCAACAACTCTACGGTTTTTCTCCTGTGTGGGTTCTCATGTGTCTTTCTGGAACGAATAACATGTGCCAGTGTTTCCCACATATGGTTTGTGGGAAACCATATTGACGAGGTTTGAGACTCCCCTGCATTTCTTTAGGTACCCCTGATGTAGAGGGACTCTCTTCCTTGTCACATGTCTCTTCTGTCTTAATAAGAAAACAGAGCTTAAAATGTGATATTTAGACAAATTAAATAATTCTCATGAAAATTTTAGTCTCCAAGTACATTTTAAGTAATATTTTACTTTTTGCTTAAGATTTTTTTCCAGATAAAAAGAAAATGTATCAAATGCAACACATGCCGCAAAGATCCAGAAATTAACACTTTAAAACACAAACACCCACCATTTAAGCCCCATTCTGATCCAGAAAAAAACCCTGTATGTTAACTTACCAAAAGCAGGATCTTCCCCCTCTTCTTTCACTTTAATATCCAGTACTAGATTGAGACCAGACTCATCTACAGCTACAAAGACCTGCTGATGTGATCCCTGTCCAGCAGCTTCACTCTCCCCTGAGTGTGTTCTCTGATTGGTGGGTTGTGATGAAGAGACACTCTTCCCACAGACAGATGAACTAAATGACTTCCCTCCAGTGTGCCGTTTCAGGTGCCTGTTCAGGGCTGCCTTTTCACCAAATTGCTTCCCACACACAGAGCAGGAATGTGGTTTCTCTCCATTGTGTCCCCGAAAGTGTCTCCTCAAATCTCTCCCTTGGGTAAAACTCTTCCCACACATACAGCAAATGAATGGCTTCTCTCCACTGTGTCCTTTGTGGTGTGTGCTCATGTTTCCCTTTTCACGGAATTGCTTCCCACAAACAGAGCAGGAGTAAGGTTTTTCTTCTGTGTGTATCCGAAGATGTTTCCTCAAGGTTTCCGCTTGTGTAAAGCTCTTCCCACACATAGAGCAAGTGAATGGCTTCTCTCCAGAGTGGCCTTTTAGGTGTCTGTCGAGGCTCATCTTATTACTAAATTGCTTACCACACACATGGCACTGATGAGGCTTTTCTCCTGTATGAGTCTTCTCGTGCCTCAGTAGTTGTTTAGACAGGGCAAAGCCTTTCCCACACACAGAGCAGGAATAGGGTTTCCCAATGTGTTGCAGAGAGTGATCCTTTAACTGATCTGGACGTCTGAAACGCTTCCCACAAACAGAACAGGAGTGAGGTTTCTCTTCTGAGTGAGTTCGGTAGTGTTCCTTCATACGTGAATGAACGATAAAGCCCTTACCACACACAGAGCAGGAAAAGGGTTTCTCATCTCTGTGTAATAGCTGGTGTCTTTTTAAGGCTGAAGTAAAACCAAACCTCTTGTCACACTCAGAGCAAGCGTAAGGTTTCTCTCCAGTGTGCACTTTCTGGTGGTCTCGAAGAGCCCTTTTTACACGGAACTGCTTCCCACACAGAGAGCAACCAAATGGCTTCTCTCCAGTGTGTACTTTGTGGTGTCTTTTCAGATCTCTCTTCTCACTAAATTGTCTCCCACACAAAGAACAGGAGTGAGGTTTTTCTCCTGTGTGTGTCCGAAGGTGACTGCGTAATGATTGTGCTCTGGCAAAACTCTTCCCACACACAGAACAGGGGTAAGGTTTCTCTCCAGTGTGTCTTCTCTGATGTCTGATCAGGTCTCCTTTCACACGAAATTGCATATCACACTGAGTGCAGGGGTATTGCTTCTCTCCTGTGTGACTTCTCATGTGTGTTTGTAGAGCTGAAACAATTTGAAAAGAACTTCCACACACTGAACATTGGTGGGAGCCCTTAGCTGTGTGGTTGTCCTGATGTTGTTTAGATTCTTCTAATGTAGAGGGTCTCTCCTCTGTGTCAGAACAGTGGTCAGGTTTCTCGGCTGTGGTAAAGAGATGGAATAACTCAAAATAGACACCATACATCTACACACCCCTCACAAGTGGCACAGTGACCCACGTCTCAAATCACATTACATTATCCGGAATAATTCAAAAGAATGGAAACAAATGTTTGTACCTATGACAGACCACAAGCCATTTTAATTAAAAAACATAATACACACACATTTTGCTCCCCTCACAATTTTCTGATGTCCAATAAGCTGTTTTGCTTCGAATCATCAGCCAATTCTCTCTAAACTCTCTGTTGTGAATTTTCTGTAAACCTTGGAATTCATACTTTTTTTTATACAGTCTCTAAAATAATTCCATAACCATAGCTTGTTAGTATGAAAATCAGATTTAACAACTTCTCTAACAGGCAATTAAAAAAAAATAGTTGGGCACGTTCCAAGTGATGTTTACGTTAACATCCTAAACAAAGCCTACCTCAGCCCAACAACATGTTCTGATAACCATGTATATTTTACTTACTGGTAAATATATTCTCTTTGTAAAGTGCTTATACCTTTACCTACTTGTTGCACTGCTTGATCATTCACATTACGCTCTTTAAACATACCCAGTCAATCAGCAGTAAATTAAATTTCAATGTTTAAATGTAGGCTTTGACCACATACAGCTAGGACAAAGATTGTCTGATTCTTTGCAAGTTTGCAAGTATGGCTGACCCATGTTTATACCTTTTAATAACCTAAAAGTTTTCCAAAAGCAAAATTCTACAAATCGGAGCAAAATAAAAAAAAAAATGCATCAACTTACCAAAAGCAGGATCTTCCTCCTCTTTTTTAACTTTAATATCCAGTACTAGACTGAGGCTTGTTAGACACGTGATTCTCCTGGTGTCCTGGTGTAAATGGTCCACTCTTTGCTTCTACAGATGTTTGTCAACAGAAAGAAAAATACTGCATTTTCACAAATGAGGTTCTACATTTCACACCCAAGAAACTAAAAATAACTTGAGTTTTGAGTGTGTACTAAACTTGAAATTACCGTTCATTCCTTTACGTTCATGGGGCAATATTTCACAATATGAAATAAATATTTATTAATGTTACTTCTCTCCGCCATAGTCCGCTCCCCACATACACACACAAGATAAGTTGAAACCTAGAGAAGAACCAGACTCTGAGGGGTGGTCAGTCCTGTTCTGTCTGTGCCGGGTGAACATTATAGGAGTACATGACCTTTAGACCACATCAATGTCTTCAGATGACTAGCAAGTCAGAAAAAGCAGATGGGCTGTGACCAGAGTATTTAGGCCGAATCTAGATAAGCTGCACAACCAGGTTCTACAGTGTGTCTGGGAGGTTTAATAAATCAGTGACACTTGAAATGATTGACTTGACCATGCTTAAATAGATAGTAAATACCCGATTTATATAAATCTTATGACCCATTACCAATCATCTCCTGGCATGAGACTTTCAAAAAGTTTGAATCAAGGTTGCCATAACGACAGACTAAGTTCAGCGCTGCCAGTGGGTGGGCGTGAACAGGTCGCATGGCAAAACACTATGTTAATTATATATTTTCATTTAATGTATTTGAATCATCTCTGTGTTCTGCATTAGCAATACAAAGTTCTTAACATGACATCGCCATAATACGACGTCTTGGGGGAGATATCCCACGAAATGTCCTAACCTAAAGAAATAGGTCGTAATATAACCATAACAGGCAATGCACTCATTTAATATACAGAGATGAGGTCGATCGGGGTCATGGTCCATCAAATGAAGAGAAGCGGGTGCCAGCTAGCATAACTTTGTTTGGTAACTAGCAGTGGTTAATTTGTGCCGGATCCTGCTTTAAACAAGATCCAGCACCTCTCAGATTTTCCTGTTTGTTCCAGCACCTACTTTCTACAGATCCGGTCTGCGGTGCATGACTTGTCTTTTTCCATCAGTGTTCGAGTTGCACAGTAAACATCCCACTACTAGAAGCAATCAGTTCATAAAGTTGCCTCTTCCTGCTGCCTCTTATAGCCTCAGCACTGCCTGACGAGACTGTGAAAGTTGTAGCTCTTTGTTGTCCACTGTTTGCGCTACGTATGTTCTTTATTCGCGTCGATTTGCCAACAGGGTCCATGTGTCTTGTGCACATCCAGTGTTCCGGAACCTCCCGATTTACAAATAAGCACTGGTAACTTGCTATATAGTTATATATACACACAATACACAGCCATGGTTCAGTGTTTTGTGCCAGGTTGTAATCATCGCTATTGAGTAACTGCAAATCGTTTTACCGGTTTCCCAACAACGAAGCTAAGAAGCGCCAGTGGATCAGACTGATTGGGTAAATAGCTAAGTACCTAGCTAAATGTACAGTAACGTTATACTTCAGTACTAGCTACAATGTAGCTACGTACCTAACGTGAGCAATTTGGCTAATGGCTGCTTGTAGCTGCCCATCCTCAAAACTACCTGAAGAAATTAGCTGAATAGCTATCACTTTGGTTAGCTCTGAAGATAATAATGGCTAAGGCAGTGCCGCTAAGGCTTGTGGCTAGTGTCGTTTTGGGGCTCTTAGAAAAACGTAATTGAAGGTAAAACAAGAATTTCTCAAAACAGAGGTTGAAACATTTACAACCCATTGCCACTGCATGGCCATACGAATTGTTTTGCCACCTTGACAAAGAGAATAGAACGTCTACGTTGCACAGTAATCCTTAATATTTAAAATATATAAATATTCAAAACAATGGATATTTTTGCATCCGGAACCTCACTTTCCAAGTCTATAAATACAGATGTCTGGGAAGGCACACTTCGGGAAAAGGGTGGAGTCGGAGAATCTGGACTCAACAATGTTTGCTAGGAACCATGTATGACCGTCCATAGTTATTGTTCTCACCTCATCCATCTTGAATCCTTCGGGAATAGTTGTAGTAGCAAGCTAAAATCTGTAGCTGAAAACTTGTTTCAGAAATTTTCCGCGCTCTTCTACTGAAATATCGTGTTCACCACGAGGTCACTTTAGCAGCTAGATCTAATCTAGACCTCAACCGTGTGGGTACGTCAGCGTCTTCCTGAGCCTCGGTCTAACCTCCGGTCCTCAGTAGATTCTACTGTGCACTCGCTAGGCTCTTACCGCCACCCCAGGTTAGGAGCACATTGCAGTGGTGTATTACAATGGACAGAATCCCTCGATAGTATTAATTATGGCCTGCCGTTTCAACATTTATTCGCTAGACTTGACTATCTGGAATTAACATGACAGATATCAACACCGTAATTTTGAATTATGACTAGTTAAAACTTCAAGATATCTCAAAAGAACAATGAAGATATCTTAAATTGAGGGGAATTTAAGATATCTTGAACTGGAATCGTGACTAGTCAGAATTAAATTATAGATATCTGGAACTGGAATTACAACTGGTCATAATTCAGTTGAAGATATCAACAATAGACATTTCGGATATCTACAAACGGAATTATAGATATGTAATGAGAAACCCCATAGACATGAATGGCAAAAGTTTGAAACTGGCTAGTCAAAACTGAATTACAGATATCTCCAACTGTCGTTTTGATTAGTCAGAATGACGTTAGTTATCTTGAATTAGAGTTTTGACTAGGCGAAATATGTTGCAGGTATCTGTAAGGAATTATCCAAATGTTAAAACGGCTTGCCATAATTCATCCCCCTAGGATTTTCCACGTTTAATTAGCCTATTTACCAAAAATAAATAGATTTAGTTTTTTGCACTAATAAACTCAAAGTCAAATTTGTCAAAGGGGGAAATATCGTCAAATGATTCAAAATGAATTACAGGTACAAAACAGAATATATTCAGTTGTCCAATCCAATCAACTGAATTTACCAGAGGTACACTCCAATGAAGTTGTAGAAACAAGAATAATAAATGGAATCAGGATGAACCGGAGCTGTGGCAGAAATCACTAAGTTTCAATTTTGAGTGTCATAGCGAAGTATCTGAATACTTATGTAAATGTGATATGTTTTTTATTAACATTTTTTAAAAATAAATCTATAATCAGAATGTGGAAAAAGTCGTCTGAATCCTTTCCGAATGCACAGTAAGGTCCAACACGAGAGAAATGTAGCATTCATATCAGTGACCCAGCAGATACTACAAATATGATCTAAAATATTTGATCAGTTGTAAAGGCAAGGTATATCATCTGCTTAACGTGGAACTTTGATGAGACAATATAATTCAGAAATTGCTGACCTCCTAGATAGAAAGTGAGAAAATTCATTAGTGCCTTGTATCAGCAGATTCTTTAGTGTGGCGGTCACTGTGGAAAAATGGTCCACACAGATGGAGCTATGTGAATTAGAAGTGATGATGGCGGGTTAAGACAAAAATGCCTCAAAACAAACAACTGAAGATGGCTGGTGTACAAGCCAGGCACTGCACAGCCAATCACTTTTTATGTTGTTTTGAATTTAATTCCAGTGGTGAACATATTTTACAGAAAACGATTGGGAAAGTCCATTTAGTCTCATGCCAAAGCAAGGTACATGTTTAGAGAATAATTTTATTTGTTGATTAGGATTTTGATTTTCTTTGAACAAAGTTTTCTAAATTAAAGGTTAAATTCCTCTCATATGTTCAATGTACCATCAAGCTGATAAAAAACTTTATCTCTTTCATCTTCACCAAGGACAGGCAATAAGTCTGGAGGACGCTCTCTATTCTGACAGTGTTGATATTTCTGCCCTAAAAAAAGGTTACGATTGCATGCTTTTACATTTGGAGAAATACATACAAAAGGCTTTGCTCACATTTAAACACATTAAGACTTCCTGACTGATTGCATTCCATCAGAAAAATATATATCCATCCATTTTAAAGCATTTGGGGACACATAAAATCTAACTAGTCTATAGAGTAGAGTTCTGTGAATGACAGTATTTTGGCAAACCTAAAAACCAAGCTCCTGCCAGGACTTAAATTAATGGCTTTGAAGCTTAACTGACTTAAAGACAGATCACTAGCATTCAATTGATCAGTAAATTAGCTAAGCAACTACTCTCTGAAGCCTTTGAATAGATTTAAGAAAAACAATTATGGGTCAATACGTATTGACCATAAACAATCTCCATTCCTTCGGAAGATATGTTCATATGAAGGAATATCCCAAAAATGTCTGTATGTAAAAAAAATTAAAAAAAAATAAATAAAAAGGAAAAAAAAGTCTAAATATCATACAGGACTCGTGACCAAATCTCACAGTCAAGATCTTTCAAGTGTTCTTTCTAGCAGAACCTCTTCCCACACTATGAGCAGGGGTACAGTTTCATTTATGAGTCCTAATGCAAATCTGTACTTTAGATAAGTCAGGGAACTGTTATCCACAGTTCAGAGGTGAGACTGTGTCTTGTGATTCTCCAGCTGTTGGACAGTGCCTTGATGTGGAAGGGCTGGAGGTGAGCCTATGGGAAGAAGTTAGATTTCAGCCGGGGTGACAAATGAGCCAGCCAGAGTAGCCCGACTCAAAGTAACAAGTTTGCTCTCAGGCGCCCGGCACACCCGAAGGTCAAGGGTGACAATGCCTACCCCATATTAGACACTTTACAATGCTCCCCCTTCTCCATTACATAGACAGGATAAGTCTCCCTCTTGTCCTCTGAGAAAACACCTTTCTAGCCCTTACATCCCACCCATATTATCAATCAATTCAATCGAATTTATTTATGAAGCCCTTTTTACCTCAGCAGTTGTCACAAAGTGCTTTTACAAAACACCCAGCCTGAAACCTGCCGCAGACTGCTGCTATTGGTTTTCTGCCCTGGCTGGTGTGGTGGAATCTACACATTACACAAGAAAACTCACCAAAAGCAGGATCCTCCTCCTCTTCTTTCACCTTGACATTTGTTAAAACCCCAGTCTCCTCCCTAACTCCAGGAAGTCGGTCAACCTGGGCGTTTTGAGGAATAGAAGCTTAAAGAATTGGACCGCAACTCACTACATACAATTCTAAAAAGAAACATTAACCTTAATTCAACCTGGTGTGCCATATGCCTACCGTATTGGTAGCATGCTTCTGCTGTGATGTTGCTACTGCGTTCCCATTGTGGATATGACGACGGTGACTAGATCTATTTGCTGACGAGGAGAAACACTTTCCGCAGTCAGAGCACTCAAATGGTTTCTCTCCGGTGTGAACTCTCTGGTGTCTTTTAAGGAGGGATGATGATGAGAACCTCTTCTCGCACTGAGAGCAGTGGTACGGTTTCTCTCCGGTGTGCTGACGCATGTGAATCTTCAAGGTCCATGGCTGAGTGAATTCCTTTCCACATTCTGAGCAGCTGTACGGCTTTGCAGTACAATTCTCTTCACTAATATGGGATTGTTCGTGTCTAGTCAGAGAGCTTGGGAAAACAAAGGTCTTTTTGCAGGTGGCGCACTGGAAAGGTCTTTCACCGGTGTGCATCCTCTGGTGCATCTTGAGCTCTGCGGCAGATTTACAGCCCCTGTCACACTCAGAGCATTGGAAAGGTTTCTTCGGTCTCTGCTCCTCTCCAGCATGTGTCATCAGGTGGACCTTCAAGTGCCACATTCTTGCAAAACTCTTTCCACACACAGAGCAGTGGCAAGGTTTCTCTCCCGTGTGTGTTTGATGGTGAAGTTTTAACTTTCCTTGGCTAACAAACCTCTTCCCACAACCCTCTTCTGGGCAGGCGAAAGGTTTCTCACCTGTGTGTAACCTCTCATGTGTTTTAAGGGCTCCTGTATCTCTGAATCGCTTCCCGCACACAGAACAAGGGTAAGGTTTTTCTCCTGTGTGTGTTCTCATATGTCTCTGTAATTTGGATGGGTGTGGAAACTCTTTCCCACACTCCAAACAGCGGTGAGACGTCTTAGCTGTGTGATTCTTCGGCTTTTGTACAGGTACTCTTGTTTCTTCATCACTACAGCTGGAGACAGGACTCTGCCCTGTTAGAACAATAAAACAATTATAATAAAAAGTATATAAAAAAGAAAAGACAATAAGGCTTAAACGAACAGGGTCCATCCAACATGCAAGCGGTAAAAGCTAAGCGGGACCTCTGATTAATCAGCGCATATGTTTCTGTCCGTTGACAAAAGTGAGAAGAACGTTCAAAAGACGCCAACCAACTGACTCCATCGGTTGAGATGAAATGCCACACCGTTATATTGCATTTCCATAACTAACGCTTCATTGTCAGGGACAATGGGGAAATTCAGAGAGTTGTGGGTCGGACTCGAACCCACACTGCAGCGATGCGTGCACACCGAAGGCAGCGGCTAAGAGCAATGGATATTAGCACACGTAGTGGGACACCGCTAAACACAGCTTACCAGTTGCATTGCTGAAACTCCAGTCCAATAAATCTTCCTCGTTCTCTATGACCACGATGTTAAACATCGGGATTTCACCGCTGTCGTCAAGGTCCCCGGGGTAGTCAACCGCCCGGCTGTCTGACGTGTAGTCCTGATCACCATGGTAACTTGCTGTCGGCTGGGGTTCTGTGGAGCAGGACGGGGCGGGGGCAACGCAGTCCTAGAACAGCACGTTTAAAACACAGTTAATGAGATTAGTCCGTTTGTAACCCACCGTTTGTAAGCACTTAAAAGTTTTGCCAGCGTTCAAGTCACCGCTGCGTCACCACAGCCAAGACTTTGGTGGCTGCCTACAGAAAAGGCCTGGTGACGCTGCGGTGCGCGGTGCAAATGAACCCTCTGCTGTCTGGGTTACATGTCGGACGAAGCTCCTGACTCATCAAAATACGACTGACTGTGCTCTGAAAACTTGACCTTTTTTATTTCTTTTGTCAGATATAAGTTTGAATATTCTTACTGAAATTTACCAAAACGCTCTTGGTACCACCGGTCAAGACTCATGGCAATGCCAGAAGAGGACTGGCCCACATTCAAAGCTTACTTCCTCAATGTAGGATCCATAAATTCTTCATCGTATCAGAGAATTCTAAAAGAGGTTATCAGGCAATCCAGAAATTAGCTGAATCTGAATTGCACCTGGTCCATGCATCAAGACAATAACAGAAAACAAATGAGCAACTCATTCAAAATAGATAAAAGCAATACATTTAAAGTTCTGGAATAGCCGAGCCAATGGCAAGACCTTAACATGTTTAGGAATTGATACAAGCAGTGCATACCAAAACATTTCACGGAGGTTAAGCAGTTTCACAGCAATGTGTGTGACAGATGAACAACCAAAGGAAAGGTTTGGTTTCAGTCATTGCGCAGAGTCCAAAGGGGAAATCGTGATGTGAAACATAATGAAAAGGACACACATCAAAAAGTATTTACCCCTTGTTAGAGTCTTTGCATATTATTGGCACCGAATGGTGTCAGATCCTCAGCCAACAATTAATAAATAAAAGAAAAGCTGGGTGAATGAAAAACAAAATGCTGATACTCATTTTATTTATTAATGAAAGTTATAAAACTAATCTGATGTAGACTTTGTGTTTCGAATTTGTCTTCCTGCAAAGCCCAGCTACACTTCAGCACATGGCTGACATTGTCCCGCAGAATCCTCTGGCAAGTTGTCTGAGTCCTGATGCAGTAAAGCATTCCCAGACCATGACTGTGCCACCACCATGCTTGACCGTTGTATGAGATTCTTAATATGGAATGCAGTGCTTAGTTTTCGCCAGACATAACGGGGCCCATGTTCCACTTTTGACTCATCTGTCCATAGAACATTGTTCTCCAAAATCTTAAGGATCATTCAGCTGCTTTTAAACTTAAGATGACCGTTCATGTTTTTTGAGTGAGAAATGGTTTCCATCGTTACTCTCCATCATTAGTCTGCCATTTTACCTTAGTGTCTATCTGATGGTGGAGTCGAGAACACTGACCTTAGATGAGGTGGCACAGGCCTGCAGATCCCTGGATGTAGTTCTAGGGTTGTTTGTGACTTCCTGGATGATTTTACGCTTTGCTTTTGCAGAGATTTTGGCAGGCCGGCCACTCCTGGGCAGATTCACAACTGTCCCAAACTTTCTCCATTTGGACAGTATAGCTCTAACTGTGGTTCGGTGGAGCCCCAGAGCCTTAGAAATGGCTTTGTAACCCTTTCCAGCCCGATATGCATCAACAACTGTTTTACGGAGGTGTTCAGGAATTTCTTTTGATCGTGGCATGATGTAGCATTGGAATCTATGTGCTGAGAACTTCAATCTGATGGCAAGGGACAAAATTTGACAGATTAATATTGACAGGGCTGGTCCAAATCAGGCTTGATTGTTTACCAAGGAGTTTAAATACCTGACCTTAATAATTTGGGTTGATTTGACGGGGGGCGGGGGTAATACATTTTCCAAACCTGAACATTGCATGGTGTGATTGCCTAGCATGATAAACGAAACAAACACCAAACTTTGGAGTCATTTTTCAGTCTGACTCCATCTATTCTGTACTACAACCCACTGAAAGACCTGACACAAATCAATGTGAATGTGCAACAATGCAGAAAATCACAGGTCAAATACTTTTTCTCAGTTCTGTAAGTGAAGCTAAACAAAATAAGGATTAGCAACACCAATGAAATGTTGCCTTCACCCTTCAAAATAGTCCCCACTGAAGGGTGTAAATTTATACAATCGTGCTATATTTGCTCTAGATATGGCTTAACAAGGTTGGAATGTTGAAATGACATTGTGTCTGTATTAGACCTCAAAAATGCACTGGGGCAAATGTACACTGAACTGTCACTACCTTTGGTCTACTTCGTAATACTGAGACTACAATTCTGCAGCGATTTAACAACTACTTTCATTTTCCGCATATTATGGAACACGAAAGTCCTTAAACCGCTTATTCTAAACAATGAACATATTTTACTTTTACCAGACATCACTTGAGACTAGAGATTTTAATCCTGGTCACTCCACATTAAAAAGACAGTGCCTTTGTGTCCCAAGTCCCTGTCGTATTTCACGCACCTGCGGGTTGTGTATATAAGGGGAAAGAGGACGGCTTTGCGAGATCTGGGGACTCGTTTTGGATCTTCTACTCACAAGGATGAGACTTATTCTCTACATTTGCATCGCTTTATAATCGGCGACGTTTACTTTAAAGGCTGAACGGAAATTCCACCATTGTGTCTTATCCTTATTGTGACTAGCTCTACGCAGTGAATGTTATGTTTACAAGCATCCGTAGCTAATCTTTGTTCTCACCTTGTTCATCTTGAATCCTTCAGGAATAGTTGTGGTAGTTAGTTCACTAATATAACTGTAAAAGTATTTATCTGAAATGATACATCTACCCTGAAGCCACGCTGGCTAGCAAATGAGTAGTTTCTTTACTTGCGAGTACTTGCCACAAATGACGTTAGCGGACTAGCTAGCTAAGGTACAGTAAAGGGAACGGTTTTCAAAAGCAGCTAGCTAACAACGTACAGTAGTTGTAATACTCCCATTTTTTTTTCAGCATTAAGCATTATATGTTAACTGTATAATGACACATTTTCGCAAACATTTTTTGCTCGGCTAACCCAAACAGCAGGCTAGCTACAAAAACGTTTTCATGCATTCGATTCCATATTCTGCTGTCCAGTCGTTCAGCTATACCACCATCAGGAGCATAAGCATATTGAAGTGTTCCTCTTTAATGGATTTTATATGGCGGTTGGCAACCACATTTTACCGTGCATTACCGCCACCAACTGGACTGGAGTTGGAACCAGAGCCAGAGACGTTCTAAAACCTCCCCATTCAACAAGGAAGATAAATACATGATCAAATACTAAATCCCATTCAATGTACTATTCAGCCTCTGTGTCCCAACCTTGTCCTTGTATTTACAATTCCTTCCCTTAGGTCTCTTGCCACAAGGACCTTTATTCCCCTGCATTTTCCCAAAAATCATATCCCTTTCCTTGCCGATCCCACAACTCTTGCAATTTACATGTCATTCTATATTTCTGCAGACGCTCTTATCCAGAGCGACTTCAAGGAGAAATTTTAAGTACCGCTGTCTAGCTCAGGGACAGAACAGATTTTTCACATTGCTGGCTCAGGGACTCATGTATCAAATTTAGTTCATGAAATCCTTTTTACATCAGCACTTGTCACAAAATGCTTTTTCAGATACCCAGTCTGAAATCCCGAAGAGCAAGCAATTACAAGGAATAGTAAAATCTTTTTACTATTCAGATGTTCTAACCAATAAGCATCAAACCACTATCGTTATTAATTCCTTAGCTTCTGCTTCACTGATTGACAATTGAACTTTTAATTACATTTGAAGGGCTGCCTGAAGAGAAAATCCACTTCCCCATTACTCTTTACCCCCACTTGAGCTGGTTGAAATCACATGAGCCGGATTTCAATCTCATCAGTGTGAGAATATGACAACCCTGTTGGGCTTCACCTTCTCCACCTGTTCCATGAGTAACAGACAATTGGTCAGTAGGTCTTCTGCCACTTAAACCAATTAAAAACACTTCCTCCAAACCCCCCATGGTATTGAGATTGATAAGCATTCATACAGGTGTCATATACCCTCTCTGCATCAAAAGAGACAGTGACTAACTGACAGGGTTGGTGTCCTGGCACCACAATGGTGGTTTGCTTGCCTCCCGACCGCTGAAGGTCATCAGGTCAATAACCGTGGTGTTGTCTGTGCACTTGATGATGGAGTCGGTGTCGTGTAAAGACACAGTCGTGTGTGAACAACAAGTAAAACAGAGGGTGGAGTGTTAAGAATTAGTGAGGAGGAACTCTCCCTGTGTATCTTTAAATTTTAGATTCTGAGAGTGCATGGACAGCACAACTGACAAAGGTGAAACTCTGCCTATTCTTCCACATCAGCTGAATTCAAATATCAACCCGAACCCAAATAACTTGAAAAAAAGCCCCAGCAAAAGAACTTTTGTTAGTGTAATGTTTATGTAAATGTTTGTTCCCTGCAGTCTAATGCATTATTTAACAGGAAAGTGCTGACTAAACAGTGGGCTGGATTAGAACTTATGCTGCAGGAGAATATATGCACTGGAGGACACAGACCTCTGGACCACCCAAGGCCACAGCTGTCAATCTCTTTAGAAAAGGTTCCTGATTCTTCTTTCTTGCTTAAATAACAGCCTGTTAGGCTGCATCTCACCCCCAGGCATTGAGTTTAATAAATGGATACATCTAAGCTTAGATCTGTGTTTTAATGAATTCAACAATGCAAAGTTGAAGCCCATTTTCACCCCATCCAAAAATCAGTTAACTGAAGTTAAAATGACATGTCACGTTCATAGGGAATTGTAATTCATCACAACGTCCCTTTATACAAGATATCTATGGCACTACTAACACACCTGAGAAAAATGTCACCACTGTGTATTGCAAATAAAAGACCAATCAAGTCATAATTTTCGATATTCTACACAAAACTATAAGACTTCAAAATACTGCCGATGTTATATTGTGATACAATACAACTTGGTAAAATATGCTTGGATGTATTTTTTGTAATGCATTTTCACAATACTTAACAGTCATTACTGAGTACAAATACATTGTTCAATTGAAATAAAAGAGAACTTTTCAGAAGTATACAGCAGTGTGCACTAAGTCTTTACATCATGATGTGTGAGGCTACTCCTGGTTTCCTGTGTTGCCATTGACAGCGGAGGTAGCCTCCTCCTCTTCTTCATCATCATCGTCACTTGCACTACGGGAATCCTCTTCACTCTTCATCCCAGCAGCCAGATCCTCTACAGGAAGTGCACTGTGGTGTCCCTTTTTGTGTCTCCAGAGACTGTGGGAACTGCCGTAGCTCTGACCACATTCAGTGCAGCTGTAAGGTTTGTCTCCCGTATGAACTCTATGGTGTATTTTAACATCGGCTGATCTTGCAAAACTCTTCCCACATACAGAGCAGGAGTAAGGTTTTGTATGTGTCTGGAGGTGTTGCTTCATAAGGTTTGCTCGACTAAAACTCTTCCCACACACAGAGCAGGAATGAGGTTTCTCATCTGTGTGTATATGTCGGTGTGTCGTTAAGGCAGAAGAAAAACTAAATCGCTTCCCACACACCAGGCAAGAGTACGGTTTTTCTCCAGTGTGCTCATTCTGGTGGTCTTCAAGTCTTCTTTTCTCACTGAAATGTTTCCCACAAACAGAGCAACTGTACGGTTTTTCTCCTGTGTGGGTTCTCATGTGTCTTTTCAGAATGAATAACCTGTGCCAGTGTTTCCCACACACAGTGCAACCATATTTACGAGGTTTGAGACTCCCCTGCATTTCCTTAGGTACCCCCGATGTAGAGGGACTCCCTTTCTTGTCACACGTTTCATCTGTGTTAATAAAAAACATATAATATAATTACAAAATAATTCTCACGAGACTTTGTCTTCCAGTACATTTTAGCTGACATTTTCCCATTCTGATCCAGACAAAAACCTGCATGTTACAATGTTATATACGTAAATAAAAACAGTAACTTACCAAAAGCAGGATCTTCCCCCTCTTCTTTCACTTTAATATCCAGTACCAGATTGAGACCAGACTCATCTACAGCTACAAAGACCTGCTGATGTGATCCCTGTGCAGCAGCTTCATTCTCCCCTGAGTGTGTTCTCTGATTGGTGGGTTGTGATGAAGAGACACTCTTCCCACAGACAGCCAAACTAAATGACTTCCTTCCAGTGTGCACTTTGAGGTGCCTGTTCAGGGCTCCCTTTTCACCAAACTGCTTCCCACACACAGAGCACGAATGAGGTTTCTCTCCATTGTGTCCCCGAAAGTGTCTCCTCAAAGTTTTCCCTTGTGTAAAACTCTTCCCACATACAGAGCAAATGAATGGCTTCTCTCCAGTGTGTCCTCTGTGGTGTGTACTCAGGTCTCTCTTTTCACGGAATTGCTTCCCACAAACAGAGCAGGAATGAGGTTTTTCTTCTGTGTGTATCCGAAGGTGATTCCTCAAGGTTTCCCCTTGTGTAAAGCTCTTCCCACATAAAGAGCAAGTGAATGGCTTCTCTCCAGAGTGTCCTTTAAGGTGTCCGTCTAGGCTTCTCTTACCACTAAATTGCTTACCACACACATGGCACTGATGAGGCTTTTCTCCTGTATGAGTCCTCTCATGCCTCAATAGCTGTTTAGACAAGGCAAAGCCTTTCCCACACACAGAGCATGAGTAAGGTTTCCCAATGTGTTGCAGAGAGTGATCCTTTAACTGATCTGGACGTCTGAAACGCTTCCCACAGACAGAACAGGAATGAGGTTTCTCTTCTGAGTGAGTTTGGAAGTGTTCCTTCATACGTGAATGTAAGGTAAAGCCCTTACCACACACAGAGCAGGAAAAGGGTTTCTCATCTCTGTGTAACTGCTGGTGTCTTTTTAAGGCTGAAGCAAAACCAAACCTCTTGTCACACTCAGAGCAGGCATAAGGTTTCTCTCCAGTGTGCACTTTCTGGTGGTCTTGAAGAACCTTTTTTACACGGAACTGCTTCCCACACACAGAGCATGGGTAAGGCTTTTCTCCAGTATGAATTCTCATATGTATCAGCAGTTTTGACAACTTTTGGCAATCTCTTCCGCACACAGAACAGCAGTGGGAGATCTTAGTTGTAAGATTCTCCTGGAGTGGTTCCGGTTCTCTTGATGTACAGGGACTCTCAATGCTGTAAGAGCAGATGTCACATCTCTCTGTTGTGAGAAAGAGATTGAATGGATAAACTAAAGTCAAAACCCTGATGGCTGTGTATTTCCCAAACATGTTTTTAAATTCAAAGTTAAGCCCCTAAAAGTCACTAATAATATTGCTTATGATACAATAATAGAATTTAGCTGCTCTCAGCAGGTAACCTCACAACTAGCCCAATGTTAACCTCAACACAAGATTCCTTCTCGTAAACAAATTCTCCATCAGCGAATTACAAAATCTTACATACAATATCTGGACATAATCAAAATCTATCATCAACCTTGTTAGGACTTTAGAACTTGTCCAATGCCTGTCATTACAACTTAATACCATTTTGGTAGATTTGAATAAGCTCAAACAAATAGATTGTAACAAAACGCAGTACAAAATAACCCCCTATAACTTACCAAAGCTTGGATCTTTCTCCTCTTCTTTCACTTTAATATCCAGTACTAAACTAAGACCAGAGTCCTCTACATCTACAGACATTGGCTGTTGTGATTCCTGTCCAGCAGCTTCACTCTCTCCTGTATGTATTCTTTGATGTTGATTGCGATATGATGATGATGAGAAACTCTTTCCGCATAAGGAGCAACCAAATGGCTTCTCTCCAGTGTGTACTTTGTGGTGTCTTTTCAGATCTCTCTTCTCACTAAATTGTCTCCCACACAAAGAACAGGAGTGAGGTTTTTCTCCTGTGTGTGTCCGAAGGTGACTGCGTAATGTTTGTGCTCTGGCAAAACTCTTCCCACACACAGAACAGGGGTAAGGTTTTTCTCCAGTGTGTCTTCTCTGATGTCTGATCAGGTCCCCTTTCACACGAAATTGCATATCACACTGAGTGCAGGGGTATTGCTTCTCTCCTGTGTGACTTCTCATGTGTGTTTGTAGAGCTGAAACAATTTGGAAAGAACTTCCACACACTGAACATTGGTGGGAGCCCTTAGCTTTGTGGTTCTCTTGATGTTGTTTAGATTCTTCTAATGTAGAGTGCCTCTCCTCAGTGTCAGTACAGTGGTCAGGTTTCTCTGCTGTGGTAAAGAGATAGCATGGAATAACCCACATCTTACGACTGGCTCAGTAACCCATATCTTAAATCACATTACATTGTTATCCGGAATAATTCAATAGTACGGGGTAAAAAAACGTTTTGTATCTATGACAGATCACAGGTCTTTTTGAATTAAAAAAATAATACACCCACATTTTCCTTCCCTCACAATTTCCTGATGTCCAATATGCTGCTTTGGCTTGGAATCATCAGCCAATTCTCTCTAAACTCTCTGTTGTGAATTTTCCTTTCAAATAGTCTCTAAAATAATTCCATAGCCATAGCTTGTTAATATCATCAAAATCAGATTTAACAATTCCAGTTTTGTTTTACTTTAGCTTTCAAAGGCAGCTAAAAAATGTATGTTAAAGGTATTCAATTCTACCATGCAGAGGGATGAAATTCAAAAATGTCCTTCAAGCCAATCAGAAACAAAGAATCAACAATGAAGATACTAACACACAATTAAAAAAAGTAGTTGGGCACGTTCCAAGTGATGTTTATGTTAACATCCTAAACAAAGCCTACCTCAGCCCAACAACATGTTCTGATAACCATGTATATTTTACTAACTGGTCAATATATTCTATATGTAAAGTGCATATACTTTTACCTACTTGTTGCACTGCTTGATCATTCACATTACGCTCTTTAAACACACCCAGTCAATCAGCATTAAATTAAATGTCAGTGTGTAAATGTAACCTTTGACCACGTAAAGCTAGGACAAAGATTGTTTGATTCTTAAAGTAAATCTTTTTCTAATGTTTGCAAGTATGGCTTATCCATGTTTATACCTTTTAACAACCTGAAAGTATTAAAAAAGCAAAATTATACAAATCTGATCAAAATTATAAAATAAATACATCAACTTACCGAAAGCACGATCTTCCTCTTTTTTCACTTTAATATCCAGTACTAGACTGAGATCAGCCTCCTCTACAGCTACCAGGTGCTGTGATGCCTGTCCCGTGGCTTCACTCTCACCTGTGTGCCACTTCTGATGTTCTGTGAGATTTGGAGGTGAAGAAAAACTTTTTCCACACAAAGAGCAACTGAATGGCTTCTCTCCAGTATGCACTAGCAGGTGTCTGTTCAGGTGTCCATTTTGACTAAATTGCTTCCCACACACAGAGCAGGAGTGAGGTTTCTCTCCTGTGTGAATTAGAAGGTGTCTCCTCAAGATTTTGGCTTGTGTAAAACTCTTTTCACATACGGTGCAAGTGAATGGCTTCTCTCCAGTGTGCCCTTTCAGGTGAATATTCAGGCCCCTCTTCTCACGAAATTGCTTTCCACACACAGAGCAGAAGTGAGGTTTGTCTTCTCTGTGTATCCGAAGGTGATTCCTCAAAGTTTCAGCTAGGGTAAAACTCTTTTTACAAACCGAGCAACTGAATGGTTTCACTCCTGTGTGTTCCTTTCTGTGTCCGTCCAGGCTTCTCTTCTCACTAAATTTCTTCCCACAAACGGAGCACTGGTAAGGTTTTTCTCCTGTGTGTGTTCGGAGGTGTCGCTTCAGTTTGGAAGGGCAGGCAAACTCTTTTCCACATACCAAGCAGATGGAGGATTCTTTAGTAGGTTGTGTGTGTGTCTTTAGGTGTCTGTTCACATTAGACGGATGAGAGATCTGCATTCCACATTCTGGACAGGACCAAGGCTTATTAGCCATGCAATTCTCCTGGCGTTCAGGATTTGTTGATGCCTCACCATTACAGCTGAAGTCAGGACTCTCTCCTGTTAGAAAATAATAAAAAGTAATGACATTCATTCACTCTCAAACAATTTTAGAGATCAGTTCGAGGTAACAGTAAACTTCAGCATATAAAATATGAATTACAAATAAAAACATTACAAGAGTGACTGGAAAGTTTATTGCCCTAATTTCAGCAATGGCACGCAGCCATATTGAGCGACCACATACAACATGCCTATGATATTATGTGTCTTGTGAGCTGCATTGCACGGGAGCTCAATGGCTAAGCCAGAAACGTCCCTACATTGTAGCATAATAAGCTTTGAGCAAGTGAACTGATTTAGGCTGAAACATGGAGCCAGAAAAATTCAAGCTATGGATTAACTGACATGGCTTCAACATTTTTGTTGCAATTAATAGCCTAGCATTCTATAGCTACAGGCTAGCCCTAGCGAGCGAATGGAAGTAGCACTCATATCTGGAGATGGGAGCGCTCCACAATCGCTCAGGAGAATGGAACAGTGGATTTAAGTGTCAAGCTGATAAACAATAATTAATTTTTTTACACCTTTACCAAGTGGGACAATAATTATAGAAGACACTGTATATTAAAGCATTTAAAATTGAAATTGTAGAAATACAGCTCTGGAAAAATTTAAGAAACCACTGCACCTTTTTCTTTCCTTACCAAAAAAGTTGAAAAAGAAGGTTTTGAGTGAGGAACAGAAGGGTTAAAATTAAGAGACCACTGCAAATTGAACGCTTCTGTTCCTCACTCACAACCTTCCTTTTTGACTTTTTTGGAAAGGAAAGAAAAAGGTGCAGTGGTCTCTTAATTCTTTCCGGAGCTGTAGAAGCAGCTGCAGGAGAAAATCGTAATCTAAATGACTATAATTTAAATGGTCCACTCTTTGCTTCTACAGATGTTTGTCAACAGAAAGAAAAATACTGCATTTTCACAACCTACGTTCTACGTTTCACACCCAAGAATCTAAAAACAACTTGAGTTTTGAGTGTGTACTCAACCTGAAATTAAACTTTCATTCCTTCACGTTCATGGGGCAATATTTCACAATATGAAATCTCTCTCAAATCTGTCCCTAAAAATGTACAGCTCTGGCTTACCAAATTACCTAAATTTACTGTTGTTTCTCTAATAAAGTATAATTAGGATGATTTGTCCCTCAGCTTCTTACCACAAGTTACTTGATAGTTGTGTGTCAAACAGTGTTACAGCAGTGTCAATGGGGCAACGACTGATCTTGAACATTCTCTCCATAAAAAAGCAGCTCTAAACCCAATGTTAAGGCAACCTTCACCTGCTAGCAGACATGTCAGGTCTGCATTCACGGTCTGCATTCACGGTAAGCTAAAGATGACTACGGCCATAGCACCCGTAGAACATGTTTAAAACTGGTTTTGATCTCATTAATAAATCCTGGCACATGCATCTTTACAAATAGAAAAGCAATTAAATGTATCCAGCCCTATTCCTTAACATCCTTAGAGTCGGGTTAACCGCGAAACTACCCTTAAATCATGTCCAGATCCATACCAGTATCATCCACATCCCAGTCTACATCTTCAGGCTCCTCTTTGACCACAATATTAAATCTGGGTATTTCACTGCAGTTGTCCAGGCCTCTATAATTACAGCCAGAAACCAGTGACTCTGGGGGATTGGAATCAGTGAAGCAGGAAAGATTGGATGGGTCAGCAGAATCCTAAAATAAAGAATGAGATGTTATCAAAAGCTAGCGACAACCCACGTAAAATCAACCAGACTAGCACAGTATTAGCTAACATGAGCATTGTCACATGACGGCCCCTGCAGGTTATGCCTAACTAGCCAGCTTAATTCATTATCAATTTAAGTAGAAGTCATTCTCACGGATTTAGCACACGCTAACATGAACTCACCTCATTCATTGTGAATTTTTCAGAAATAGATTCTTCAGAACGATGTTTCATCTTGCTAGCGCTAGCTTACCTTACCACCCAGCTTTCCTAGATCCAACAGCAAAATGATGTGACATTTGGATTTGCAACGTCGCTTGAGTCCATGTTTATAGTTCGTTTGCCAAAATCAAAGTCTACTTTAAATTACATCAAAATATTTTTAAATTACATATTTCACGCAACGTAAATGAAGTGTATGTAACACTAAAATAGTACTTCCGGGTCACGAAATTTCAGAATAATAGCCAATGCGCAAATGAGTATATTACCTCATGCATGGAAAAAAGGAGTGTCCACACATTAACGATCACTCCTTGGATACAATTTTAATTAAATATTAATTCGGTTTGGGTTCCAAACATGTTCCAAGGTCAAATAAATACGCTGTATATGAAAGACAACAGACTTGGAAAGGGGGATTGGGAAAACAGAAAGCTCACCACTAACCAAATACGTTACATTTTAAGCAGACCTCTGTCACGCTGAGTGGAGGCTTTGTACCGCTTCACCATTGCAATACACTTTACATGAATAGATATTAGTCTGTACATTCGCAATATACCACATAACACACCCTAATGCTAAATCGCTTACTTTGGTCACTGTAAAAACAAAAGAGAGCAATCCAGTCAAATATCCAATTTTAAGACTATTACAGCCTACTCATTCAACATCATTATAGCTATTGTTCTAGCCGGTTTTCACGGTCATCACTCACCAACTGATGAGTTCGTCAAGGGACAAGACTTCTAGCTTTATTCATTTCATCCAACAGAAAAAATGCTAAAAAATTGAGAACCTACTTCAGAGGCAAATTACTAAATAATTTAGTCTTTTCGGCAGACAAATATAAACCCCAAAATCTCAGTGACTAAATAAGGCCAGCATTGCCTGGGCTTGGGGCCATCGTTGCAACAGTTTAAACAAACTTTCACTGAAAGCGACATCTGCATTTATGAAGTTAGAATCCCCTTGGTGTTATTTTGGAATTGAACACGGATGAATCAGTCAGTAATGTGGGGAGGCCAGCCGGGCTTCATTCAGACGGATGAATCGGTCGGTCAGTCAGTCAGGTAGAGAAGCCAGCCGGGCTTTATTCAGATGGATGCATGTCTTTCTATGTTACAGCCTTCTTCAGACAGCCTTCTAAAATGTACTCCTGTATATCTGTCTTCTTACGTGTGTAACTAAGTAGTTACACTGGCTAACAAAAAGAAAACATTGGTTGTCAGAACAAGGACAAAAGTAAGAATGGAGTATACTTGACTAGTTGCTAATCTCAACATTATGTTTCTATAATATTACTAGAAGTAGTAGAAACATAGTATGCCTTTGAAAACAAGAAAAAGGAGCCTTGATGCAATCACTGCTGCTATAGAAACACAAAGGTATGAACACAGTAAAGGTCCTGGATATAAGAATATAAAACAGATTGATTTAATGTCCTTTGGAGATGGAAATACATCGTTTTAGCTCTGACTACGTAGATCTTACGATTGCCCCCAAATTTACAGTTGTCTAACCATTTATTTATTCATTCATGTGGCCCACAATTTGCCCATTTTCTCTCTATAACTGGATGATTAGTGTTCTGTCTGTCTATTAAATTTATTATGCCCTGCTTGGTTTTCTTGGGGTTGCTTATAATAATATAATACAGCCCCTCAGTTTGTGTTTCAGTATTTTATTAGAATCCCTATTAGAGACCAAAGAACAATGCACAACATAACTCAAAATCATATCCATTTAAATGCAACACATGAAATTATACTTGAAATTATACCCTGGGAAATAGTGACTAGATTACAACAAAGCAGAAGGTGTAGCACGTCATCGAGGAGAGAATGAAAAGCACGTCACTGACACTTGCCTTGTCTGTGCACCAATGGGATTTTGTCCACAATTGGTGTGTAGCCACCTAGAGAATGACGCACTGGCGAGATCGTGCCTTACTGGCATTTAAAGACGCACTCAAAGATGCTAAATGACTAAAAGAGAATGTAAATGACAGCAATACGCTGATCACAACAAGATGCAGTTGAAGATGTGGTCACTGTTAAGCCAAAAAGACTCACTGTAAATGGAGTACCATGTCATGTTGGTGCAGATTTGTGTCCCAGGTCATCAAAACCACTCGCTTTCCAACTTGTAATTTCATGGCTGAGACATTATAATCATTCTACTTATATAATGTGCATGAATAAACAACATAATACATCCAACCCAAAACAGGAGGTTAAAACATTTATGATAATCTCTAAAATTGGTTCCAGACTGCATCCTTAATCCGAAGTATGAATTCCACTCAGGAAGCAACCTATAAAGACTTGGATGGTTACTTCTGTGCACATATAGTGGTTTCAGAAAATTTCAAACTACTTTTCAATTTATTAAATCACTGTTTGCCATCAATCTACACACC